>QEPC01007433.1:542548-559789 GCA_003113815.1 Sphenodon punctatus | reverse complement strand
ACCGGTCCAAATGCCCCTGAAGCTGCCGAGCCACCACCCGTTCAATAACCTTCCCTAAAAAGGGAAGGTTAGAGACTGGCCGATAACTGGCGAGGGTGCCAATGTCCAAAGATGGTTTCTTGAGCAGGGGTCATGCCACCGCCTCCTTGAGACAGCCCAGCACCCCGCCCTCCCCAAGGGAGGCGTTGACTATCCCCACCAGCAATGGCCCCAACATCTCCCAGTGTTACCGTTCTGTCTGGCAACACGCTCTGAGATAGCTGAGGCCAGAGCCACTTGAAGTGGCAGTTGGGAGCCTCAGAACTGCCTACCAGCCTTCTTCCTTCTCCAGAGTTGTGGTATTAGAGGGTTTTCTGCTGGTTGCTTCCCCTAGAATCCCCTGGAATGGGAGACTTGCCAATATAAGGCAGGAAGGCATAAATGCCGACAGGAAAACATGGTTTGGGCCCAATCACTGAAAGTGAAAGGAATATTGTCTTTGACTTCAGTGGGGAGCAGGATTGTCTTACATAGTCTAATAGTTCTATTCCCCATTTCATCACCAAAAAAAGTGGTGCATTATGGAGCTTGAACTCGTTTACCTTGTTAAAATTCGCTCTTCATTTCCATCATGCCACATGTCAGACCAATAACAACTATTTGAGGGCACAAGCCGTTGCATGGTCAGTAACACTATAAAAGTCATCAGTGGAACGTGGCTTCTCCAACAAGTGACAGTGGAACAGATGGGAAATTAAGTGTCTTCAGGTGGACTGGGGGCTGGCCAGGTTTGCACAGACCTGCAGTCCGCCCACATTGTGCCCCTCCCCCACACCATAAAGCTGTGGGCGGATCGCCTGACGCTCTAGGCTGCCACCTGCAAATCTATGGCATTTCCCAGGGCAACCCCTGGCTGAGAGTGGAGCTGCAGTGGCTGTCCATGGAAGAGACGGACAGCTGCTCTTCCTCTTGCCACTGCCCAAGGTTTGGGCAACCCGCTCTGCTGGTGGCGCTGTGGGAGGTTCTGGAGGACCACAAGCAGGTCTGGAACAGAATAGGCAGTCTCTGATCCACCTGCACATCTGGTGGCGTGCCTTTAGATGGACGGGCCACCCAGGTGTGAGGCAGAGCTGAGGCTTGGGTGCTGTCCATCTAAAAGCACCCATTGTCTACACTTTGCCATGGATGCAATTCATATACTGGGCCGGGTCAAGAGAACCCCATTTCTTTAGATGTTCTTTGCCGCAGCCAACACCGGTATGGAAGCAGTTCAAGCACCGCCACACAGGGGCGTAGCAACCATTGGACAAACAGGGACATTTGTCCTGGGGTCTGTATTGGCTGGAGGCCCAATATTCAAGGTAACTAAGCCACCCCCACCCCTTTTTTTCTTTATTTTAAATTGCCACCTGAGCTGACTGGGGGCCCTTCCAGCTGCTGTGTGGACCCCTCCCTGCCTGTGGTTGCAACATTGTATTGTGGTTGCAACATTGCCCCATGCAGCAGTCTGTGTCAGGCCAGGTCACGCTCACAAGCTTCATGACTCAGCTCGCCTCCCTGGCACCGCATCACGGAGGAGGAATCCTCCCCACCAGTCCAAACCCGGTCCAGGCAGGGATGGCTCAAGAGAGGTCCAGCCTGAGCAGGAAGGTGCCCAGCGGCATCTTCACTGAGTGGAACCACCACCGGGAACCTTCCCGCTCCAGCACTCCCCGCATTGAGCCAGTCCAGCCTGCCCCACCCCGTCTGACCAGTCCCCGGCCTCCAGGGCTGGTCGGGTGGGTTGGGGCAGTAATGGCACTGCTGCTTCTGGCCGTGCTCAGTCCCAGCATGCGGGCAGCAAACCACAAGGGACAGAGTGCACCGTGGGACCAGCTCGCCGCTGCCCCAGAAGACGAATGGACCCAGCAGCAGAGCACCCTCAGCACACCACAGACTCTGCAGAGAGCAAGTAAGTTCAGAGTACCAGCGCCCCTAGGCTGGCCGGCGGCTTCACCACCAGCAGGAAAAAAGAGGGGGGGGGGGGAGACATTTCTACGCCCCTGCCGCCACATTACCCATGGATTTTTCTGAACTCTGTGGAAGCATTTCCACTTGTAATCCCACCTTGGCAGCTGTTGGTATTGCTTACAATTGTGCATCGCACAACTCAAGCCCTGTGCTCTCTAGAGAGAAACTGAGCAGTTCAATGGTGGTGATAAAAATTTTCCATGAGTTAAGTCACCTACCAACAGGTGCATGATGATAAAGCAGATGCCGTGGATCCATACTCTGGTGTGTTCCTTCTGCGCAACTGAGCCCTGTTCTAATATCTGTGGGTGCCATGCCAGCCAACAAATGGAAGCTGTCCACATTCAAAGTGTTGGTTTGGACCTATAAAGCTCTAAACGGCCTGAGCCCTGCTTATCTGCAGGATCGCCTCAACCCCCAGGCCATGGATCGGTCACTACGGTCGGCTGGGGATGCCTCCCTGGGTATCTCGGATGGCAACGATGAGGGGGGTGTTCTCGGTGGCTGCACCACGGCTGTGGAACTCCCTCCCGATGGAGGTCTGCCTGGCCCCAGATCTCCCCGCTTTCTGAAGGCAGTGTAAGAGCTGGCTGTTCCACCAGGCTTTTGGCAAAGGTGAGGGGGTTGGGAGGGGGGGGAGGTTTTTTGCTCCACCTGGGGTTATTTGTTGATTGTTGCTTTTATAGTGTTTTTATCTTTGTTGCAAATTTGTATTTTTATTTGTTCTTAAGTATGGTGTGAGCAGCCCCGTGCTGCTGTAGCAGGAAGGAGCAGCCAAGAAATATAAATTAAATAAATAAATAAAATAAATGTTGCTTGGCTCAACACCAATGATGCTATTGATGCCAGTAATAATATTGTATCATGTAATGAGGCAAAATCAAGCAATCCTTATTTTGTTTTTCCCCAGGCAGAACTCCCATAGAAATCTCGGGGCAGGGGGTGGGCTGCAGGACTGCAGGCTTTAGTCCATGTTTTTAGAATGCTGACACTTTTCCCATCTCCCCATTCCTGAAAAATCCAGATCCCTACATTTCAGTGAATGAGATGCTGGTTCTGGAGGGTGACATCAGCAATCTGAAGGGTTTATTTCATTTAGGTAGGCATGTTCTTTAGAGTATTTTCAGACGTGATGAGATCATGCTCAACCACGGTGGATTCCCACCAGGTGAGCAAGATCTCGTCACGTCTTTTGGGGGGAACAGAAAACAGAAGCTCCCTCCCAGATGTTCACCCCCATCAATCACAGCAGGGAATCACATTCACCATGCGATCAGTGGTTCCGGCGGGGCCAGCCCCGATCGTATGGTGAATGTGATTCCCCGCCGCGATGAAGGGGCCCGTCCCATCTGGATGGCTACCACAGCCGGGAATCTGCAGCGGGATTCCAGGCCGTGGTCAATGCGGGCAGGCGCTGCAGCCGCATTGACCGCGGCACCCGCCCATCTCCCAGGAGGACGGGCGGGCGGTGAGGGAGTGGGGGGGGGAACGTGCGACCACACGTTGCGCCGCGCAGCCCTGCCCCCTCCCCTATTCCCCTCTGGGATCAGCCAACACGTCTGTTGGACGTGCCGGTGTGATCCCGGAGGGGAATCACCGGGTGATTCCATGAAGGGGCCACCACTGGCCCTGTCACATCTGAAATCACCCTTAGAAGATGGGTAAAGCAAATTTTAGATGATCATGACCTGCAGAAAGTCCTCATGGGGGAACACTTAGACCAATGGTTTCAGACTTTTCACTTGTGTGACCCCACCTTGAGACTTAAATGTAATCCTATGACCTCAGGCAGCGACAAAGACATGCAAAGTATATTGAATATCAGTCAGATATCCCTTCTGCAGATATCATGATCCCATTTGGGGTTCCAACAAATAGCTTGGGAAACTCTATCTTAGGGTATTTTCAGACTTGACGAGATCACGCTCAACCACGGTGTATTCCCACCGGGTGAGCAAGGTCTCGTCATGTCTGTCGGGTGAATGGAGGTTCCCCCCCCCCCCAGATGTTCACCCCCGTCAATTGCGGCAGGGAATCACATTCACCATGCGATCTGCAGTCCCGGCGGGGCCGGCCCCGATTGCATGGTGAATGTGATTCCCTGCCGCGATGAAGGGGCCCGTCCCATCTGGATGGTTACCACGGCAGGATTCCAGGCCGTGGTCAATGCGGGCGACCGCTGCGGCAGCATTGGCCGCAGCGCCCGCCCATCTCCCAGGAGGGTGGGCGGTGAGGGAGCGTGGGGTGGGGCGGGGCCGGGCGGCCGCACATTACGCCGCGTGGCCCCGCCCCCTCCCCGATTCCCCGCCGGGATGAACCGGCACGTCTGTTGGACGTGCCGGTGTGGTCCCAGTGAGGAATCATCGAGTGATTCTGTGACGGGGCCAATACGTCTGAAATCACCCTTAGATGCTGCGGTGATCATCACTCTATTGAGATGAGTGGACCTACTGGGGAACTCTCTCCATCCAGATGTTCAACTCGGTTCCTCCCTCACCTTCTTCAAAAATTGACTGAAACTTTTTTTTTATTCTGCAGATGCTTTTAGAGGACCCACTGCTGGTTTCCCTTCATGTAGTCTTTACCTCCCTCTTTACCTTCTGCTTTTCAATTGTTTTTAAATTGATTGTATATGGCTTTTATATTGTTTTATTGTACTGATGTTTATGGAGCGCTCTAAGCACCATTCAGCAGGGGGGCACAATATAAATAAAAATATTATTATTATTGTTGATGCCAATCCACAATAAAACAAAGCCCCTGTTTTCAAATTGCTGTCCCAGCGCAGACTCCACGAACTTCAGTGAGGCTTGTGGCAGTGCAGTGCTTTCAAGATTAGAGCCTACACTCCTATTACTTGTGCTGTCTTCAATTATTGATCCACTTGGTTTCCCATCCTGATATTGATTGGATGAGGCCAGTCTACAGGCAGTGCTAAGCAGCTTCTCCTGGAAAAAGTAATATTTACCTGCACATATTCCCTTTGGAGACATTTAACAAGATGGTTCACTTTCAGCCTGAATCTAGAAGACGTAGGCCTTTAATACACGGATGGGGCTGGGGTGACGCGGCGGGTCACCCATCCCCCCCACCCACTGCCAGCCATGTACATGGACTGCCCCCCTCCCCCCCGCCACACACCTGCCTAAACACCGAGTGGTGGGTGGGTGGGGGGCGTCTGTGTAAAAACGGCCGTAGATGCATTTACAGGTGCAGTCCTCACCTGCTGAAATCAGTATGGACCTTTTCACACAGACACTCGATAAAATGGATGTTACATTTTATTATGCAGGTGCACTCTATGGGTGCCCTGCAACATGTATAATAAACTGTAACACCCATTTTATCATCGTTAGAGTGTCTGTGTGGAAAGGGCCTATGAATTTTGAAATTGACTAAAGTGTAAGAAATAAAGATCTAATTTATTCACTTAGGCCACAGCTTCAGTGGCCTTTGGATGGATGGTGGTTTGTGGATTGTGACCTTATTTATTTTAATGGTCTGGTCATGAAACTTGTCATACTGACAGTCCTAGCTATCTTTATGTATGGCAAGCAGTTAGATCTATTTCTCCATGTTGTCTTGCCAGTTGATAACATTCTTTATTTGGAGCAACCACTTCCAAGGGTCAGAGGGAAGAGTTTAGTCTAAGCTGTAGCCCTGGAAGGGATTCTATTTGCACAGATCCCTGGAACTATACAGAGACTTAGTGAACTCACTGGGGCCCTATATATCAGGACTAGAGAGTCCTCTCCAAATGGGGACCCAATCTGACTGCTACTGCCTTCAAAGGGAAATCAAAAGGGTCCATAAAAACACTGAGTCCCAGAACTCAAGCCTAAAGAATCTACAAACTGTGAGGGGCCAACTATGACTTGGGTTGCTACCTCCTTCTGGGATTTCACCTGGAGTAAGAGGGGCCATGGTGGTGTGTACAGGGTAAAGGAAATACCATGCCCCATGCTGACTGATATAACTCTGCCCCCTATGGAGCATCATGATGTCACAATGCTCCAAGGGGAGTGGGGGCATTATTTGTTTATTTAAATGTATTGCTCCACCCTTCCCATCAAAGGGACCAGGGCAAAGGGGCTGTTGTGCTCCTTTCTGCCATAACCCCCCTTATAGAGCATCATGAGTCTACATAGTAGGGATGGGCAAACACGGTTCGGAAGTTAGGAGTTCGGCCCGTTCGGACGACTGAACCCAAATCCGAACACGAACTGACAGAACCGAACTCAATTCCGAACATCGAAATGACCGAACAGTTTGGTCAGTTCGGATTACGTTCAGGTGAGTTTGGGTGGCAAAAAAAGGGTCACTGGAAGGTCAAACGTGACAGGGAGGGGTAGTCAGCTGAGGAGCAGACTTCCAGGCACCAGGAGTAGAGAGGCTTGCAAGAAACAAAACTATCTGCCTCCCCCCTTCCCAACACCTTCTGAGCTAGTCACTGTTCCTGAACAGCAGGCGTTTCAGAAGGCTCCCTCTCCCAGCATTTCCCAGCTCCCCAATCCATTGCAATCCTCCTCCCATTTCACCCATCCAACCCATCTACCCCCATATTCTCATTCATTTATTTAGCTTAGCTTAGATAAATTTAGTGGTTATTTTTTGGTTTTACCCCTCCTGTGTACCCTGTGTTCAATCTTCCTTCCTTCCTCCCTCCCCCCTCCATTGAATCTTTTCCCTCTCCCATATATTCCATCCCAGATTCCCATCACTTCCCCTGTTTTTTCATTTAGAGTAGGATTATTAGATTGCTTTAAGTTTCATTTCAGTTTTGTACTGAAATGAAACTTAAACCTTAAACTGAAACCTTGTGTTGTTTGTGATTCTCCCCCATCCCATATAGTTAGATAGATTAGATTAGGGACAGTTGTAGGAGTTAGTTTAGTGATAGAGATAGCGTTAATGATTTAGTTTTAGTGTTTGTAGGAGTAGGCCTGTGTACTTATTAGATAATCCATTTAGTTCATAGCATTTAGAATAGTTAATAGCAGTTAGATTTAGTGTAGATAGATAGATAATATTAGATTAAAAAATTAAATTAAAAAAACCCATATAAAAACAAAAACAAAAAAACAAAAAAAAAACATAAAAAACAAACAAACAAACCCCATAACAAAACATTTCCCGAATGGCCGAACCCGAACCGAATGGCCGAACCAAACGGCTGAACCCGAACCCAGTGAGCTAACTGAATGGCCGAACCGAACAGCCGAACCGAACACAGCCGAACCGAACGGCCGAACTCAAACCGCGATCTGTTCGCCCATCCCTACTACATAGGGGCAGGGAAATGATGGAAAAGAAGGGGGAAAGTCCCACCTGCTTTCTGACATGGCCATCCCCTGCTGCCTTGGGGTGCCCCAGCCAACTCAGAGTAATGGGAGCTTCTCCCAGAGCCTGGCAGAATCTACCCCTGCTTTAGAGTTTGCAAACAATGAGGAGTCAACTGTGACTCTCACACCTATCTGAAAGAAGCTGAATTTACCCCACTTCCTTCACTTGACGCAAACCAACTACAACTGCTCGATGGCAACAACTGTCTTCGTAGAGGCTTTGCAGTTATTCCTATTGAGGGCACAATCCTCCATCCATTGTTCTCAATAGTTCTGCTTCCATTGACTTTAATGGGGGAGGGATGTGCCTGTGCCTGAGTCTTACTGACTGCGAATCTACAGACCCAAACAGAATATCTATTCCAGTCATATGCAAGAAGGGCTTCGCATGAAATTGAAACAAACTTTAAATAGTCTGAGTAAAAATTTATGGGCCCCAACCTTGAAAACATTCATGTAGTTCTAGGGTGTTAACAAACATGATGATGGCCCGCTTTGGCCTGTGAGCCACCAGCACGTTTGTTAGTGCCTCACGAAATGTTTGCCTCAGATTGCTCCCAGGCATGTCAGCGGCAAGTCCTGGGCTGCCCAGTTGGGTCAAAGTGGGCCATAGCAGGCTAGAATGTTTGTTATGACCCACTGTGACCTGGCCCGGATCAGGTTTGCCATGGCTGGCTGCCATGGCGGCCATCATTGGTCACCATGGCTGAACATCATGGTGGGGGTGCTGAGTGCAGTGTGGGGTGGGGATGTCTGGCTCGCTCACTGCCCTCCCCAGCAGCCAAGGTATTATGTATTGATTAGGCAGTTTGGCCATGATCAGAGACACAAGCAGGGTGAGGTCTGGACAACTCAGTTCAGCTAACTCAGGCTGGCACAAACCCATGAGAATAAAGTTGTAATCAACTCACACTCGAGCAGAAAAATGTACCTCCAAGGCCACAATAACCCACAATAACAACCCAGATGGCCACAATCTCTGAGAAAACAAAGAAGGTCTGAAAGAAAAGGGAGGTAGCTTCAGCAGACCGGATTTGCAGCTAGGCAGTAGAGAAATACTCCCCAAAAAGCCAAAATAGCTTTGGTGGCTATTGCTCCAAGTGATAGAGAAATGAATGGTCAGCTTATTTCTGCACTTGGCCTATTCAAAGAGGGGACCCTGCAATATGTATTCTTAATAAATAAAGCTATAAAAGGAAATGCCCAGACCCTTATCACTTGTCACTGGCGCTTGTGGCTACTAGCATTGCAGTTAGGGCTGAAGCGGTAACTCCTTTTTCTGTTCTGCTATTTCATTCCGCCATTTCAGAAATGCCCATGACGTTCCGTAGCTTTTCTACCAGCATTCCGCTAATTCTGCTGGCATTCTGCTAATTTGGAAACTATCAGAACAATTGCGGAAACTGTCGGAACAATTGCGGAAACTGTCGGAACAAGTATTTTTCACTAAGCAGTGCTGGTGGAAATTGCGGAAGATAGAAACTGTCGTAAAAAACATTATTCCACTATTTCCGCAGTCTTTGGAAGTAGCAGAATGGCGGCATTAGCGGAATGAAAGTAGTGGAATGAACGTCTCTATCGCATCATGCCGCTCATTGCGGAAGAGCTTTTTCCGTCAGAAAAAGTTACCGCAGCAGCTTGCCGCTTCAGCCCTAATTGCAGTAAGCCTGCGTGGGCCTCTGACCCTTACCGTCGCTCTCAAAGATCCAAAGACACCTGCCCAGCTATCTTCTAGGCCCCCTCCTCTTCTCCTCTGAACCAGCTTGTGTCTCGGACCGTGGCCTCTGACACTTAAGCTATCCTAGGTTACTGGGGTTCATAACTGGTATCACTGCCATGTCCAAATGTTATGTGTCTATGCAATAAAATTGAGTTGTACCCACATACTTTGGCTTGTTAATTAGTGACCTTCGATCCCGTTTGGGGTAAACTGAGGTACAGCAAATTCATTTATTTCCTAACACAGCCACCAGCACATTTGTTTCCCAGCCGGACCCAGTTGGGACTGAGTTGCCAGCGGGTTCCCGATCCGGGTTGGGTTGTGATTGCAGTGCTCTGTCATCATTTCTGTTAACACCCAGAAAAATTTTAATGAGACTGGTCGTGCACACAAATATTTTCAGGGGGGAAATCAGAGTAAGTGGATTCCCGTTAAAGTAAAATTTTATGGGACTGCTATAAGTGTTTAAAGGATTAGAAGTTCTACTCATGCAGAAGTCAAACTCAGCAGTGTATGTTTTACTCAAGAAAAATGCGTGCCCTTGTTCCTTGCAACTCACTTGAACAGCAGGGCTTGGAATGTGTGTCGGTGAAGTGGGGTGAATGGGGGTGCTGCTGCATTGCATTGCAAGGCTGTAAAGTATATACTACATGGCCAAATCTCACACTGCCAAAACATCATTAATACCTTCAAAGGTAATGATATTTTTAGTTAATAAGTATACACTATATGCACCTGAAAATTTTATCAGGGTTCAGAATTATATATTACAAAAAGCAATATTTTGGGGCTGAGGAAAACATATTTCTGCAACATAAGTTTGATTTATGTGGATTCCACTGTGTATACACACACATAACTCACAACTAAACTAAGCACCTGCAAATTCTCATCCTCATGAATGTATCCCTGGGTCTCTCTGTATTCCCCTCTCCTTTGCGTCCCCTCCCGTGTCTATCCTAGAATGTAAGCTCCTTGGGGCACGGACCTGTCTCTAATTATGACTATTCAGCACCAGGCACATTGCTGGCACGAGAGAGAAAGGGAGTGAGAGAAAGAGAGGGTGCAGCCACACAAACTGGGAGGGCCCAATCCCTGTGCGAGCACATGGTGGGCAAGTGCTGCCGCCACACTGGGTTCAGCACAAGGGGTCAGGCAGATGGTTGTCACCTCTATTCTGCGTGGCAGCCAGGCCACCGTTGGAGCTTTCGTCTATGCCACACAAACAGGTGCCCAGCCCTGCTCCACTTCCCTCCCACGGACTGGCCAAATTCCTGCCCCCGACATGGTAGTGTGTGACAGGCAACAGTGCCCACCACTCAAAGCCCCAGTACAGAACTTGCCACACAGCAACGCAGAAGGGGCCACAGACTACCACACTTTGGGCAGCCTTACCCTGCTTGGGGTAAGGCTGCTACACTACGCATCCTCAGACTTCTCCCAAGGATGCAGTGCGTAGCAGCCAGCTACTCTCCCCGACACACAGTAGAGGGGAACACCTGGTGGTAGCCGGGTGCACAATGCACTGCATCACGTGGTCCGTCTTGAGTTAAGTGTGCCCAAGACGTGCTAGCCTTCCCAGGGCATCTCGTGTGGCAGAGAGATTTTCAAAAGAGAAGACTGCTTTTCTTTTGAAAATGGTATTAAGTATTAATATTACTATTATTTTAACAAAAACTGTTGTAGTTTTATTTTCTTATAGCTGCCACAATGCAAAATGTATCTAAATCCCTGAGCAAGATTCTGTCACTCTTTTATAGCTCCTTTCCAATCATGCTAAACATTTGAACCTTTCTGGTCCATGGAAGTAACAAATGGCTTCCTTAAGTCACATGGGGCAAACTTGCCTTGAGGGAAGAAGTGCTTAAGACAGGGTGATTTCAGACGTGACGAGATCACGCTGAACCACACTGAACCACGGTGAACCCCGCAGCGGGGCGAAAGGCCCCTGCACGTCTGCACAGCGTGCGCCAGATGTTGGCCACGCTGAATCTGCAGACGGGGTCAATTTGAACCACGCTTCCCGGGCTAGCCGGGGGAAGGTCCCGGGAAGCGTGGTCAAATGGACCGCGGGCCGTGGCGAACAAAAAGTAACGTCTGGTCGCGTGCCACGGGCCGGGATCCCCGGCGGGATCCCGGGCCGTGGCACGATCGGCCAGACGCGGCGGCCGCATTGGCCCCGCCGCCCGCCCGTCTCCTCGGAGGGCGGGCGGCGGGGTGCGTGGAGGGGGCGGGGCCGTGCGGCCGCACGTTGCGCCGCGCGGCCCCGGCTCCTCCCACTTTCCCCGCCGGGATCCCCCCGGCACGTCTGTTGGGCCGTGCCGGGGTGACCCCGGCGGGGAACGAAGACGTTCGATACGGTACGGGGCCAAAGGGCCCCGTAACGTCTGAAAATACCCACAGTTAAACAAAGCAATGGTTGTCTAGACTGGGCAGGAATTGCACAAACAGCTTAATTATTGATTTCTTCTGTTCATTTTTTCCCTCGCCCTCAATTTTTTATTGACTCTAGATGTAATGCTGGGATGCCCTGTATTCCAAATGGTAGTAAAGAAAAGCTCAGATAATAAACTATTCCTGGCTAAGCATCATAGTATGAGCGGTATAGGAAGAGTAACTTGCTGATTTTCCTATATAAACTTTTGTGTTTTGGCACCCTCTACTGGCGCATTGATGTAGATTAAGAAAATAGCTTTAAAATAGTGAAGGCACAATGGGCAGGAATATTTTATAGATTACACAGTGCAGTCTCTGATAGCTACACAGCTTGTGATAGAGGGTCCTATTTAAAATAAAAGGGGTCTCTTCCTTATTTTTGTCTCCACACTGAAGCTTTCCACACTGCTGCTGGAAACCAGTCAGGAACTCAGTAGAGGTCGGTTGTGCTGACAGCTTTCCACCTATACAAAGGGAGATAAACGGTCATTTGACCCAAAGCCCCTGTTTGAGAAGGCCTCAGGGGAGAGGGTCCTCATACCTAGAAAGGGGAGCCTCCACCTTAGATTTTGTCCCAGGCCATGAAAAAAGATGATGGTGCTGAGATGAGAAGTTATTTTGATTTGTATCCTGCTCTTTCCTGTAGACTCATGGTAAATTACAATAGAAAAATATAAACTCCAGTAAAACCAAATAAAACCCCATTATAACCATCCCCACTCCAGCTCTCCACACCCTATCCCTGCCCACTAAAAACCTGGCCAAATAAAAAGGTCTTACATTGCCTTCTGAAGACGCTCAGGCTTGGGATTTGGTGAACCTCCAGAAGAAGGGAGTTCCAAAGCTGTGGGGCAGCCACCGGGAATGCCTCTCTTGCAGGCCCAAGTTCTCTGGACCTGTTGCAGTGATGGTATTTGCAAGAGGATACTCCTGGCTGACTTGAGGGAATGTGATGGAACGTAGGGGGAAGGCAGTCTCTTAGATACGCAGGGTCCAAGCCACTAAGGCCTGTATAGGTCAAACCAGCACCCTTGAATTGTGCCCAGAACACTACTGGCAGACAGTGCAGACTTTGAAGCACCGTGTTCTGTGTCAGCTGCAGTCTCCAGGGGCAGCCCCACATAGAGTGCATTGTGGTAGTCTAGCCTCAAGGTTATAAAAGCATGGATGACGGTGGCCAGGTCCAAATAAAATAGAAAAGGTTGCAGCCTCCTCAGCAGATGGAGTTGGTAGAAAGTGCACCTGTCCACCACTACAACCTGATGTTTCAGGCGCAGCAAGGCATCCAGGAGCACCCCAAGGCTGTGAACCTGAGAGACCAGAGGAAGCTGGACCTTTTCCAGGCCACAAGACTGGCCAGGTATTATCAATAGGGTTCCTAGTTTTCTGCAACAAAAAAATGGAAATTCTCTGATTAAAAAAACAAAATCTCTGTTTTACTGTAATTAAATGTAACTCAATCAATCAACCTTTAATTTCTACCCCGCACTCTCTCACCTACGGCAAATCGAAGCGGCTAGTTGACTTTCCCTTACCACAATATATATATAAGTATGAGTTAGAAAACCACATTTTATTGTAATATTTTCATTTTGATGTAATTTTACAGCTACCTATCCTAATAGTAAGGAAAAAAAGTAAAACAAATATTCAGGTCTGTGGCACCCCCCAAATGTCAAGCCCGAGGGGGGGGGAACACTTGACTTTAGGTTGCTTCCCTTCCACTGCCTTGTGCTCGCTGCCTCCTCCTCCCAGCCTGGTCCCATGCTGCTCTGCCAACCAGAAAGGGGGACCAGAGAGAGGCTGACATTTCGGGAAGCTGCTATGGGCCCAGTTAGGCACACCTCCTGTTCCCTCTTTCCAAGGTCTAGAAGACCTGACTGTCCCAATTCATAGTGCCTCTGCACACACACCCAAGGCACCCCCTCCAAATCCAGCACCCCTGTTCTCCCTCCCCACAGCACATCCCCTTAGGTTGCTTCCCCTTAGCTACACTCCGCAATCTCACTGCCCCGCGCTTGCTGTGTTCTCTCAAACCTGTACGTTTTTGCCATTTTCTGTGAAATTCTCTGAAAAAAAAGGCAAAATCTGTTTGTTTTTCCCTAGAAAAAAGCAAAATCTCTGTTTTTCTCTGGTTTTTCACCATAACAAGAAAACTAGGAACCCTGATCATCACTTCAGTCTTTTCTGGATTCAGCTTCAATTGACTCACCTGCATCCAGTCCCCTATGGCCATGAAGTGCTGTGTAAACAGTGACACCAAAACTACAGGACCTGGGTCAGATGAAAAAGAAAAATAGAGCAGGGTGTCATCAGCATACTGATGACACTGCACCCCAAACCTACATACAATCTCACCTAGTAGCCTCAGATACACATTGAACAGGAGGAGAGACAGAGTGGAACTCTGCAGGACGCACAGCGGAGGTCCCGTGTGGACAATGAGCAATTGCCCATCACCACCCACTGGAACATCCCAAAAAGGAAAGAGAGGAACCACTCAAGAGAGGCCCCACACACCCCTGCCAAGTCCCATAATCACCTCAACAAAACCTTGTGATTCACTGTGTATTAGAGCTGAAACTGAACTTTTGATTGTTCTGATTTTTGATTGAAATGGGCCAGTAGTTGTAGTGGTTAAAGGAGTGATCAGAAAGGAAGAGGTGGGCCCAGATAATCTATGCCAGAAGTGGGCAAAGTTACCAGTCTAAAGAGCTGCACATCAAATATCACTCTTAGCCCTCATGCCTGCACACATGCACTCTCACTACCATGGGCTCTCTGCCTCCCCCTACTTCAGTCCGCATCTCGCCCGCTGATCACCTCGCCCACTTCCTCACACTTGCTGGCACTGTCCCCTCCTGCCTCTGACATCTGTTAGGACACGGACCCACTCCCAGGAGTGAATATTGGGGGTCAGTACCCCAATATCCAAACGACTCTTGAATTTAATGGGAATTAGCCGAATTGATTTAAAAGGGTTCGCACGTGTCCACTGGGATCAGACTGAGGACGTGGTGCACTGCCAGCTGGCTGGAATCTCCCTCCCACGCCCAGACACAAAAAGGGGATACTCTGATACAAATAAGGGAGGTTTATTGACACAAGACTAGGTATTACATACAAATAAGTTCTATGCCCTCCCACCCAGACACAATTGACATATACACACACACAGTATTTCACAAGCAAAACCCTCCAGTCTGGTTACTCTAGGGTGAAAGGGGATGTGGCGAAAGGGATAGAGGGGAAAAAGGGGAAAATAAGCAGTATTACCCCTCCAATCCTGTTGAAAAGGGACAGGTAACCCTGTAGATCCAGTGGCGTTCGGAGAGAAGGGGGTGGGGGTTGGAAGAGGCTTGGACAGAGCAAAAGGGAGTAATGGTCCGGGAGAGATCCTTGAGGCAAGCACGCACCGAGTAACCTGCTTGTGTTGCATTCAAGAATGACCCGATTTGCTCATGGAGGCAAGGGCAGTTATAGGGTTTTGCGAGGCAGGGAGAGGGGTCTCAAAGGTGCACAAAAGATGGGCTAGGGCTGACAAAGAAATTATGTGTTGGGGGAAAGAAAGCCTTTGAGGATCAATGGGGGGCATGGCAGGATGAACCTGAGGGCAAAAGGGAGTTTCTATTAAGGATTTCAATGAGGGGGGCATGGCAGGATGAACCAGAGGGAACAAAGCTTTAGAGAATTTCACTGAGGGGCATGGCAAGATGAATACGAGAGCCAAAGAAAGTTTCTATAAACAGGGGAATAAAGCTATTTTTAGGCGGGTGTGGAGTGATCAGCCTAACGATCGATCTATTGCTTGCCCAGAGTTTCAGGGTTCATCTCAAAAGAGGGACACCACCTGTTTTCCATTGTTTACCCAGGAGCCTCCTTTGTTTCATTCTTGCCAACTAGACCGGTTTTGCATGGGGAGTTTTCTTTCTTTTCCCCCCAATTCTCCCCTTCTGCTCCCCTGCATCTGTTGACCTTTGTCTTGTGAGGTGCTGCCAAGGTGTGTGTGTGTGTGTCCTATGGTCTTTGGAGGGGGGGGGTGTCATTCCTAACACATCTACTGGCATGGGCCGCCCAGCGTTGGGTATTCATCTTTGCAGCTTCCTCCACTCACCTGCAGGGACCACCCAGCACTGCCACCCAGCACTAGGCAGGCCCTGCTGTCATGCAGAGGAGGTAGGAGATGCAAGTGCCTCACACTAGGCAGCACATGTGAAGGCGGTGAAACTGAGGGAGCTGCCATTGATTGATTACCTGTCTTTGAGGTGATGATACTAAATCATAATTTTCTTTCTACAGTGCCAAAATGGCACTCAGATCATGATAGATCCATCTTTGCTTCCTCGGAGCTCAGTCTTTCAGGGTTTGAAGGTTGGGGCTGGGCCCATAGGTGAGAACCAAGAATTGGAAAGGGGCCAAATAAAACACAGCTGTGGACTGAATTAGACCCATAGGCTGTAGATTCCCACTCCTCAAGCTACATAATGTTACATACGCTATTGCTATATTGTATACTCTTTACATAGTATATATACTGTAGCGTCACACACAGACAACATTTTGTCATGAGGTGGGTCCAGAGTCGACTTAGAGCACATTCCCACATTCAGCAGATCAGCGCTTTTTTCTTTCCCCCGCATAATACCTTGATGCGTGAAAGATTCTATGTGCTTTTAAAACCATGCTTGCATTTGTTTTTTAAGTGCATTGATAACCGGCCAAAACCTACCTTTACAAGAGCACATTTCTAAACACCCGCATAAGTCCTATTGTCGGAATGTCGGTGCTCCTTTTGCATTAGAGACAAGCGCATGTTTTGTTGTTGGGTAACGCAAGCAGCCACAGGAAACCCTCCCCCCCCCCCAATCCTCTAGGGTGCTGCTAGCCAGGGCAGGGCTGGGGTTGTTATATGACGGCTTGCGATAGGAAGTGGCGCAGGAGGCCAGAGGACATTGGATGTGTCTGTGGCCCAGAGGATTGCGGGTATTATTATTATTATTATTATTTATTATTATTATAAACATTTATATAGCGCCAGTCGTGTGACATGGTGCTGTACAGAACATAGAATTAGACGCGGTCCCTGCCTGTGGCTTACAATCTAAAAGACAAAGGGGGGGAGACAGGGAGAGGGGACAGTGGGAGAGACAGGGGAGAAGACAAACAAACATTCAAGTGGATGCGAAGTCTCAGGTGCGTATGTTTGGCTTGGTTACAAAGAGGTTGGTAGCAGCAGTCAGCAGAGGAGGGCAGACAGCAAGAGTAAGGGGAAAGGCATTGGGAAAGGCAGCAAGGAAAAGGTGGGTCTTGAGGAGGGATTTGAAGGAGCGGAGGGAGGAGGCAAGGTGGATGCGGGCAGGGAGGGAGTTCCAGGCATAGGGGGCAGCGAGGGAGAAGGGTCAAAGGCGGTTAGGAGAGCAGGAGAAACGAGGAAGAGTGAGGGAGGGGACAGAGGAAGAGCGGAGAGCACGTGCAGGAGTGCGTAGGGAAATTAGGTCTGAGAGATAAGGGGGAGCTTGGTCGTGGAGCGATTTGAACATGAAAACCAGGAGTTTAAACAGGATACGTTCAGGAAGGGGGAGCCAGTGAAGGGAGAGGAGGAGAGGCTGCACATGGTCGAAGCGACGGGCAGAGTGAATGACCTTGGCGGCAGAGTTTTGGATTGCGATAAGGGGGGACAGGTGAGAGCGAGGGAGGCCAGCAAGGAGGAGGTTGCAGTAGTCGAGGCGAGAGATAACCATGGCATGAACAAGG
>QEPC01007433.1:518988-529868 GCA_003113815.1 Sphenodon punctatus | reverse complement strand
GGGCTGGTGTGAATGCGCTGAGCGCGCACATTTGCACCTAGCCCAAATGTTTGGAGAGCGGTTTGAAAAGCTGCTCGGAGCAGCTTTTCAATCCGCACTCCAAACATTCGGGCTAGGTGCAAATGTGCGCGCTCAGCGCATTCACACCAGCCCGGAAGTGCGGGGTTTTTTAAATCGCACTATGCCGCCGAGGCTTCTGTGCGATTTAAAGACACGTCTGAATCCGCCCTTAGTCTATAAAAAAGAAGGTTGAGGGGAGAGAGATATTGATTAAATTGTATAAATAATATATATGGGGAGTTAACGCAATTGAAAGGAAAGATTTGTTCAAACTACAGGTGAGCATGGGTACAAGAACTAATGGATACAAGCTGATTATCAATAAATTTAGGCTAGAAATTAGAAGGTTTTTAACAATTAGAGCAGGGAACTCCTGGAAAAAGCTTCCAGGGGCAGGTGTGGGAGCAAAGAATATGAATAGCTTCAAAATGGAGTTGGATAATTTTATGGCATAGATCTTGTGAGGAGTTTTTATTATTTGATGCTACAGGATAAAGTGTCCCTCCCCTCCCACCCATTCCAGAAATACATGTTGGGTCCCCCCACCTCCTTTCTTCCCATAGATCAAAGTTATCTGCAGCTGGAGATGGGACTGTCAGGGCATTCTGAAGTCTGGGTACTATATTGTATATCAGGTGCCTTGCTAGTGGGGCCTGTGCACATGCTCAACGTCTAACCGATCACCATATTTGGGCAGATTGGCAGTTGACTCTGAGGTTTTTTTTGTCTTCCTCTGCAACATGGGTGTAGCTCACCTGTTTGGGACAACTGGATCCTTCTTTTTCCTGTTATTTCAGGCATTGGTGTGGTCTGGTTGGTCCCAATCTCTACTTGTACCTATTGGTGGGATTTCTCTGTCTGGATGTTTGGGGGTGTGGTAGGTCCTGCAGTGGTGCAGGGGGTAGACTAGATGACCCTTGAAGTCCCTTTCACCCTTGTGACTCTATGACTCTACTTACAAAACTAAACCATTTGTGCAATGCAGTCTGAGCAGGTATGCTAGCAATCGCTTCAGTCCCTCACCCTACCCCTGGGTTTCTGCACATAACCCTAAGTGTTGCATCAGAAGGGTAGTATATCAGACCAAGTAATCACAAGTGTGTAGCCAGATGAACAGATGTTTATGCTGCTGCATGTTTGAGCTGCTATCTGATAGTCCCCTCCCACAAACGTCCACCCCAATAGCACCGTGTAATTTAAATCCCTGCACATCCTTTAAGTGTGCGTGCTTATTGTACACACAAGCAGGCACACAGGTACACACACAATAAATCAAAGAATCTTCGGACCTTTAACAAAGGAATTTTATTAACAATTAGTGGTGACTTAATTAGTAAAGAAGCAATAGGAAAAATAGTCTAGAGGTTAGAAGTGTTTATAATTAAACACACTGGCTTTACATACCTGCCCACATGTATTTAAAAAAATACACATCTCTACAGTTGTCCAGATGACCAATGACATGCAGCAGTGCAGTGCACATCCCTTTATGTAACAGTGGCTATGTGTTATTACTTGTTCCTCATTTTTGGCATGCATCACTTGAACATCCATGGCAAATACATTGCAAGATCTGAGTCTGCATTACAGCTGAAATGAGTATTCATCAAAATGAATATTTTCTTCAAATTCACCCTATTCGTTTTGGTTCTGACAAAACTGCTAATGCCCCTTACTGGTTTTCTTTTCATCGAATATCAGTTTTGAGTAGATTTATTTATTTGGGTTTGATCATTTACAGGATGGTGGCTATAACAGGTGAAGCCTGGGGGTGGGGGGTCTTACACATGTAGAATGCATTTGTGCGCTGGAGTGGAGCGCCCCAGCAGGGAACTCATTCAGTCTTCTGCCCCACCAGAGCCCATTCCTACTGCTGATCACTTCTGTATTTCAGTTACAATGGGTGAAAACAGACATGACGCTAACCACCCTTTAACCACCCTTGGTGGTCATTTATGCATGTTTCAGGGCTGCATAGGGCACCAATACAGCCNTTTAACCACCCTTGGTGGTCATTTATGCATGTTTCAGGGCTGCATAGGGCACCAATACAGCCCTGCAACATGCATAAATAACCACCAAGGGTGGGTAAAGAGTGGTTAGCGTCATGTCTGTTTTCACCCTTTATTTCAGTTGAGGACATGCGATACTGAAATTACCAAAACAAAATCCCCAAATGACCAAAAAACCTGAAATGAAATATTCAAATAAACAGATATGCAATTTAAATATTCATTTCAAGTGTGACTATTAATCAGAGGACTATCTGAAAATGCAACATCTGCTAATACAAAGTCCACTAGTCAGTTTCAGCCACAGTTGAACATACAGACATGCATGTTTGTGACCTAAAGTTAATAGTTAATGTCTGGTAACCCCAAGTGTCCTTGCTGCCAAATTTAGGGTTTGCCTACTGAAGTCAGTGAGAGTTTTGCCTTTGTCTTTACTGAGTTCAGAAATACCCTGGCAGTATTTATATCACACCAAAAATGTAATGATGTTCCAAGCTAAACAGTCATTGAAAATTATTTCAGTGGGGTGTGGTGCCTGAATTGTTAGCAACACACTTTGAGGTTACTGGTTAAAATATACTACACAAATTAAAAATATTATTTAACAGGACCAAGCATGCTACGAATTTTACAGGACAAACAGACTTGTTGGACCTTAGAGTTGTTATAACCTTATGGATAAGGTTGGAATTGGACCTTAGAATCCAGGATTCAAATCAGATTTTTACACAGATGGCTCCCCCACTTAACACCCACCAAACGCCGGGGGGGGGGGGGGCGCGTCCATGTAAAAACAGCCCATATATTGGGTGGTCCTGTGAAGTCATACAGTCTGCCCTATTCTGAATCCTGGAAATACATATCAGATGTCAGTCAAGATTGTGACCCATCCCCAGATGGTGAGACCCCACTTTGGGAACCTCTGCTGTAGAGCCACCCTCCAATGGACACATGCCTACTGAGCAGCCACAAGTGTCTTACTATAAGCCTTGTCCTTCTCTACCTGATTCTCCCTCCGTGACAATACTCCCACTTGTCACTTCATGTCTACACCCATATTACAAGGTCCCTATGGTAAGGACTAGAGATGAAACAGATAGTGAAAATGTTATTCAAGGTCATTATCCTCTTGATCAGATAGGAAGGAGAAAGTCCACATCAGAGCAGAGCTTCAATGTGGTTTGGTTCAGTATTGGTCTAGTTTGGTTCAGGATGCAGATTGGTTTGGTCTCAGTGTTCATAAATTTGGTATGGTTCATAGTGCACTTATGGGAGTTTAGTTAGGTAGGGCTTTAGTCAGTTCGGTTGGACTGAATCAGTCTGGGTCCAGTCTGGTCCATGGTGTGTTTGGTTGGGAGTCCGGTTGCAGATTGAGTCTGTTTACTGGTTTGGTCTGGGTGTCTGAGTTTGGTCTGGTCTGTAGTGTGTCTGGCTGGGAGTCTGTTGTTCATCGCATCAGTCTGGGTTCGGTCTGTGTCTGGTTGGGAGTTTGGTTTGAGATTATTTGGTTTTTTTGTTTTTATATGGAGTTTTTTAATTTAATTTTTTTATCTAATATATCTATCTATCTACACTAACTCTAACTGCTATTAACTATTCTAAATGCTATGAACTAAAAGGATTATCTAATAAGTACACAGGCCTACTCCTACAAACACTAAAACTAAATCACTACCGCTATCTCTATCACTAAGCTAACTCCTACAACTGTCTACTATCTCTAACCTATCTATCTAATCCCTCTCTCTCTATATGTATGGGATGGGGGGGGGCGGGGAATCACAAACAACACAGGTTTCAGT
This sequence comes from Sphenodon punctatus, assembly GCA_003113815.1. Lineage (NCBI taxonomy): Eukaryota > Metazoa > Chordata > Lepidosauria > Sphenodontia > Sphenodontidae > Sphenodon > Sphenodon punctatus. Next base: position 525,994 of record QEPC01007433.1, on the reverse strand, counting down.
TTAAGGTTTCAGTTTCATTTCAGTACAAAACTGAAATGAAACTTAAAGCAATCTATTAATCCTACTCTAAATGAAAAAAAACAGGGGAAGTGATGGGAATCTGGGATGGAATATATGGGAGAGGGAAAGGATTCAATGGGGGGCGGGAGGGAGGAAGATTGAACATAGGGAACACAGGGAGGGGTAAAAACAAAAAATATCCACTAAATCTATCTAAGCTAAGCTAAATAAATGAATGAGAATATGGGGGTAGATGGGTTGGATGGGTGAAATGGGAGGAGGATTGCAATGGATTGGGGAGCTGGGAAATGCTGGGAGAGGGAGCCTTCTGAAACACCTGTTGTTCAGGAACAGTGACTAGTTCAGAAGCTGTTGGGAAGGTGGGAGGCAGATAGTTTCGTTTCTTGCAAGCGTCTCCACCCCTGCTGCCTGGAAGTCTGCTCCTCAGCTGACTATCCCTCTCTGTCGCGTTTGACCTTCCAGTGCAGTGACCCTTTTTTTGCCACCCTAACTCACCTGAACACGATGTGAACTGACCAAACTGTTCAGTCATTTTGACGTTCAGAATTGAGTTCGGTTTGGTCAGTTCTTGTTCGGACGTCCGAACAGGCCGAGTTTGGGCCGAACTCCATTTGCCCATCCCTACTGGCCACTGCAGGCCTAGCAATGTCCTAACAGCATGAGATTTCTCCCATGTGTTTCTCTGGAGCCTTATCCCAGAGCTGGAGAATGTGTGGGGACGGAAAAACAAAACAACAACAAGAAAAGCACCTGAGAGATTAAATGAATGTTCGTTCTAAATAATGTCTATTATTGCTTCATTGTTTGTGGGCATCTGGGAAGAAGTGCCAGTTAAGGAGGATTATGAATGAGGTGAGGCTAATTGCTTGGTGGGCTGGAATTAGGTGATTCAGAACAGAGAGGGGCATGCCAGTGCAGGAGGAGGTAGCTGTGATTTGTTGGTGGGTCTGCACAAGCAGGCAGAGTCACAGGAATGACAGTAAATGCAGTATCATATAGGTTTATTACTGGAAAAGAAAACAAGCAGCAGATTCCCTCTTGCCATTGGTGCTGCTGTTAAGAATCGCTGCACCCTCTGTGTGTACACCCAGTCTGGTCTTCCTCTCAGTTACTTCCTCAGTGAGGAGTCATCGTACCCGTAGGAGCTGTAGGTGGATGTGCTCAGCAGGCTTTGCAAAGTTGTACAATCAGAAGCAGGACCTCCACCCTCAACAGCAGGGTAGTTTACTCCCCCACCCGAGTCCCCATCCCTTATTTCCAGAAGGGTGAGGTGAGGGGCAGTGACTTCCGGGTTCGAGAGATGAGGCCAGGGCTGACCTTAAGCAGGACCAGTAAGGCCCCATGGTCAGAGGGGGTTCTGCAGAGGTAGGCTCGACTCCTATTTACTTGAATGGTGAAGGATTGCACCCTAAGTGACTTTAAGGTTAAAGCAAGGTAAAAGGTGAAGTTATAACCCCTGAAAGGAACAGGAGCTAAAGCAGGGTGGATATTCATACTCCAGAATAAATGTGAACAAAAGGGAGTTAAGGTGCAACCAGCATAATTAGCCTGACACAGAGGCCCACTCTCCAGAATAATCACTTACCTCAGTCTTGTGTGAACAAGTACTTATTCCCAAGTAACTATCCTAGCAGTAACAACCCCAGATGTTGCCAGATTGTGTGAACTCAGAGACCCCACCCAATTCCTGTCCAATACAGGTCACCCTGAGGCTGCAAAGATGGCATCTTCCATCCTGGCTTATTCTATTCCAAGGATGCATGCACACATACTGGATGATTTAAAGTGCATGCATTCTTACAGAAGGCTATAGCTGGGTATGCCAAGGTAAACATTGAACAAGTCAGTAGGAGTATAACTAGCTAGACCACAATACCTGTTTTTTCCCTTTAGTTCTTTGTGACTACAGTTTTTCTTTTAATGTCTTTTTAGAAAGTTATTTTGCTGTGGTGTCAACAATGTGTAGGAACCGAACTGTGGGCACAGTAGAATTTGAATATTTACCATTGCAGCACAGAAATAAAAACTGCTGCCACAGCTGAGCCTTATGGACCTTGCTGTCATGTTACATGGCTAATACACAAGGCGGTACTAGGTAGAGAGGTGAGGAAGGACAAATGGAAGAAAATTAATCAGCGATACGGTTACTGTTGTCCTTAACTAACCCCACTATGAATCACTGCAGAAGCAAATCGAGCATGTGTAGGCAACCACTGATTGCTTCATTGGCAGTTGCAGTGTTTGTGTTAATCTCCCCTCCATGTAGAGGGTGGGAGACAACAGCTGCCTCCCCTTAGTGAAGTTCTGCTTTGTGTTTCAATCATAAGTCTCATTGTAACTGTCCTACCCCTCCTCCTCCCCCCTGCAAAACGCTAACCATTCTCCCACAATCTGTTGCTCCAGAAGTATGTTTACAGTTCGTGTTTTGTGTTTTTTCCCAACATGGGACAGAAAGGGTGGAAAGACAAAGGGGCACACAAGCAGAAAAATCCCTTATGCCAAAGTAAAGGACACTTTCCTTTGGTGCATGTGACTTAACAACTCACGGTGCAATCCATCGACTTTAGTGAGTGAGCATCACAGCCTTGGGGTGTAATCCTCCTGACCTCACTGAAAAAAACAGGATTTTAACTTGACTTTAATTGGTGCCAGACCTGTAGGCTGCAGACCTCCAACACTGAAACTGGCAGCTTGGCTTCCATTCACTCTAAAGGTGGAGTACTGTAGGGTGCAGTTTATCCCCATTAAAGTCAATAGATGTTTTACCAATGGATTCAAATATGCACCTCAGGGCCAGTTTTAGAATCTGCGGGGGCCTAGAATAAAAATACAATAATGGCTCCCATAGCCCCACCGCCCCCCATAGGCCCACCTCTTTGACAATTGGCAGTCTGTTGCTCTCCCACCCCAACAGGGGAGGGGAGAGGAAGGGGGTTAGGGCCTACAAGAAGCAGCCATCCCAGGGGCTGAGTCGGGGTGAAGAGAGGGTCCCGTAGAAATATCTTCTTTAGGCCTCAGGAGAACTGGTCTGGAGGCTACCAGGACTGGCTTTCTCATGGGTCCCCTCCGACTATGGGTTTCAGGCCATGGACCCCTACTGGCCCTGCTTAAGGCTGGCCCTGGTGCAACCTCAGTCACCAGCAGGGATCTTTCCCTTGTCAATTTCACCAGAGAAGCTTTCATGTTTCACCTATTTATGTTGTCATCTGATGGACTTCTAATCCTGTGGCTGGGTACCTTCCTGTGTGCACTTCTATGTCCAGAGAAAAACTTTGCTGGGTCTTCAAGGGGAAGGTATTATGTTTGAAAAAAACCTGGGCAGACATCTGGACTCTTGGCCGTTTAGCAGATAATGATGTCATGAGGGACGTACATGTTTCCGGTACTAAACACCAGTGCATCACTGCCCCAGTTTTGGACATATTGTTATCATTTTGAGTGTCAAATGAAAGCTCTTTTCTTTTTCAAGATCAGAGAACGTGTTTGCCATGTTGGTCCCAAAAATAGGTCGTAGAGACAAAGTAGTGTAGAGATACCTTTTATTGGAACAACTTAGGTTGTACAGCTTGGATTTCTGACTTGCCTGACGAAGGCTCCTGTGAGGTCTGAAAGCTTGCAAACCTCCACCAACCTAAGTCGGTCCAATAAAATATATCTCTACGCTACTTTGTCTCTTTTCAAGATGAAAGATATGTTAATCCAAACACCACTAAAAGAGCAAAATGCAGTATCTGCTTGTTCAGTTAAATGTTGAAAGATTTTGAAAAGAGTTAATGTATTCAGGTGTAGAGGAGCTCTGCCATTTGCAGAAGGTGCAGGAAGAGACTTCTCAACATACACAGTGACAAAATGTAGAACATATAATACAGTTGCAGGTAGGAAGAAGATCTGCAGGAACAAGTCTCAGTAGTTGTGATGGGACCAAATCATCACCATTCCTTTCATATCCAAAATGTGTGGGATACAATGAGGGGTGTTTTCATCAAGGCAGTTGATTATGAGGTGAGTGTAACTGGCTGACCTCAACAGATGTTCTCACACACAATGGCTGATAAGTGGTAAATCCAATATGCTACGTGCCCCTTTCCCATGGTTGTATATCCAGTACCTCATTTGGTCAAGTGTTGTGCAGAATGAATTCTTCTTCAACAGCTGAACAAGATAACATTCAGCTGAGATGAATGTATTTTCCATATCTCCATCCATGATCCTCCCAAATCTGGTGGGATGAAGTTCAGGGCCACAGTCCTGTTGCTTTAGGGTGATTTCTGATGTGAAATCACCCCACACTGGGATCCATTTCGGATCCCGGTGAGGAATCAGGCTGGCTGTCCTACAGACGTGCTGTCCTGATTCCTGCCGGGGATCAGGGAGGGAGAGGGGCTACGCGGTGCGACGTACGGCTGCACAGCCCTGCCCCCCGGTGCTCCCCCGGAAGCCCTCCCTCCAGGAGATGGGCGGGCACAGAGCCCAATCCCGCAGTGTGGTCTGGGCCACAATCTGGCCGGTGGAAGGTAACAGACGTTACTTTTCACCAATTCCGGATCGTGGTCACTGTGACCATGCTTGGGGCCCGATCCCACCACACTTTCGGACCAGGGGTGAACATCTGGCAGGAATCTCTTTGGGTAACTTCAGACATTACGCTACTGCGGCCACCACAGGGGGTTCACTGTGGTTGACCGTGGTATCGTTAACGTCTGAAATTACCCTTAGTCCCAGATTTGTTTGGCTGATCTGAGCCAGTAAGTGCATGTACAGCAGGGAGAACAGAATACATTTGCAGGCCAATCTTCCTTGCTATCTGGTGCACTGGGACATATCGTCAACTCCAGCACGAACCCAAGCCTCCAACAGAACAAGAACCAAACATTGTTATTCCACAATATTAAACAAGAAAACATTATATTTTCACACATGGGTGAATACTTACCTTCAGACTATGAAAACTGAACGTGTTCCAATGAAACAGTGACAGGACAAGTATATTCGTATCTGATTAAATGACAATCACTCTCTGAGATCCATTCATCACAGCATGTAACATGTGAGGCATCATGTGCATGTCTGCTTCCTCAAATTCTGGATACTTCAGTTCTGAATGCTGACGGAGGTGCCCATCATGTTGCAAGGAGACACATTCCATTTCCTGCTCATCTATCATTGCACTGAAGTACACATGAATCTCCAGGAAAGTGTTTATGGATTGCCTGAGAATGGTATCCTTGATGAATGTCTGCAACTTACTCTTGTTAGGGACTGATGGTCAGAATGTGTCCATTTTAGTCATCGACCTTTGTCGTGAGTTAGATCAGGGTCATTCGACCCCTCTGATTTTGTTAGATCTTTCGGCTGCTTTTGACACTGTTGATCATGAGATGTTGTTGAGTCACTTGTGGAACCAGGCTTGGATGGGAGGAATTGTTCTTGAATGGTTCCGTTCCTTCCTGGCCGGGAGGACTCACTCAGTGAGTGGTACTGGGGGATTGTTCTTCATCTCCTTGGGTCCTCATGTGTGGAGTTCCACAAGGTTCTACTCTGTCCCCTCTCTTGTTCAATGTATATATGCAGCCTTTGGGCAAGGTTGTGAGAGGGTTTGGTATTCAGTGTCATTAATATGCTGATGACACCCAACTTTGGGTGCCTGTAGACAAGCGCTTACCCACCCACCCACTACCCATCTCTTACTCATTATACATGTTGTAGGGAACCCATAGGGCATCACTGCAGTCCTGTAACATGTATAGTGGGTGAATGGTGGGTGGGGAGGTGCCTGTCTAAAAGCACCCTTTACCTCTTGTTTTCATCTGACCGAGACCCGGCAGTCTCGGTGCTTACTTGGTGTTTGGCAGCTGAGAGGGACTGGATAAGGGTGAGTAATCTGAAGCTGAATCCTGACAAGACAGAGATGATGCTGGTGGGAGGGGCCGAGGGGTTGGTGACCCCCATCATCGATGGGATGCATCTCCCCCGATCCCTCAGGTCCATAGTGTGGGGGTGCTCCTCAATTTGCAGCTCCACCTGGATGCCCAGGTGGGGGCTGTGGTGAGGAGCACGTTTTGCCAATTACATCTGGTTCGGTGGCTTTGGCCATACATCTCAGACTCCGACCTTGCCACTATTATCCAATAGTCTTCCAGGCCTGATTCAAGGTGTTGGTTCTTACCTATGAAGCCCTATATGGCCTGGGCCTTACTTATCTGCGAGACCGCATCACCCCCCTCCCCCCTGGATTTTGGGTCGACCCCTGCAGTTGACTGGGAGCACCCTTCTTGAGTTCCCCCGAGTTTCTTGGGTAGCAACCATGGAGAGGGCATTCTCGGTGGCCATACCAAGGCTGTAGAATTCCCTCCTGATAGAGGTCCGTCTGGCCCCAGACATTCCTTCCTTCCAATGACAGAGTAAGGCGTTTGGTAGGGGAAGATGGGTAATGGGTGAGGGGTTTGGTTGGGAGGGTATTTTTAGCTCCATCACTTTGATTGTTTTTATACTTACGTTTTATATTGTTTTTATGTTTTATACTATGTTTGTGAGCTGCCCCAAGCTGCCGTATGGCAAGTGGGGGCAGAATAATAAATTATTATTATTATTATTATTATTAGACATTTATATAGCGCCAGTCATATGACCTGGTGCTGTACAGAACATAGAATTAGACGCGGTCCCTGCCTGTGGCTTACAATCTAAAAGACAAAGACAAAGGGGGTGGGGAGACAGGGAGAGGGAACAGTGGGAGAGACAGGGGAGAAGACAAACAAACATTCAGGTGGATGCGAAGTCTCAGGTGTGTGTGCTTGGCTTCGTTACAAAGAGGTTGGTAGCAGCAGTCAGCAGAGGAGGGCCGACAGTAAGAGTAAGGGGAAAGACTAGCAGGCATTGGGAAAGGCAGTATGGAAAAGGTGGGTCTTGAGGAGGGATTTGAAGGAGCGGAGGGAGGAGGCAAGGCGGATGTTGGCAGGGAGGGAGTTCCAGGCATGGGGGGCAG
>QEPC01007433.1:496290-509365 GCA_003113815.1 Sphenodon punctatus | reverse complement strand
CCCCCCCCCCCCCCCAATCTCTGCAACCTTCTGCTTCTCCCCCTTCCCTTCTCTGGGGTGTCTTGCCCTGCCCAGTGACCCCCTCCCTTTCGCTTCCCTTGTCCCAGTGGGGTTCTGAATCGCCTTCATCGCCTTGACTCTGCCCACTGGGAATCCCTCCTCTATCCATCCCTGCACTCCCTCCCCCCTTGACTCTGCCCTGAGGGAAACGCACCTTCCACGTCTCTGTGGGGTCCTGGACTCACCCTACTCCTTCTCTTACCATTCTTCTAGAGCCCTGCATCCTCTCCCCACCTTGGGGTGAACCTCATCCTTAAGCAGTTTCCCTGCCCTCCTGGGCAGTTAGTGCTTCTGTGCTCCCCTCTATGGTGGGTAGCGATGCTGCTGCTGTGCCCCCCTCCCTGCGGGTAACTCCCCAGGTGTTGTGACGAGCCAGCTCCTAACAGCAAAGATGTGGCAAAGCATCGGGCTGACCTTGCTGGTGATCGTGGCCACACTAGCCTGTGTCCTCTTGTTTATGCTGTGTGGTGAGTACCTCCTCCGGATACGCAGCTGGGTCCTGTCATCTGTGATTTCCACCTCCCCCTACTCGAGTCATATTTATCACTTACCAGAAGAAGAGCGGACGAGGTGCCCTGATATGTCTTCCCTCCTCCTATTTCCAGTAACTGCCCTTCTTGTTTTCAAATAATTTCAGCCTTGAAATGCGTCCAGAGCCACTGAACTCCCTGGCTAATCTGAAACTGGCATGCTTATTTTAGAAAATGCACTGCTGGATACTTAGGCCATGATCCATAAACCACTTACTCCAGAGTAGTCTCACAGGGTTTCAGTGGGGCTACTCCTAAGTAAATGTCTTGTAGATCATGGCCTTAAAAGGCTGTACATGCAAGGGTGGAGTGTCTTATACAAGTGTCATTAAGTGACTAAAGCAACCTGCTGCCAAGCTGGTTGAAGGCCTTTGACAATGGAAGAATCACTGGGATTTCTAGAAAGGCTAGAAGTTTGGATGTTGGGTAAGATGCAATCTGGTCATTTTCCTCCTTCCCTTCACACGCTGCGGAAGATGCTTATTATAATGTAGCTGTCTTAAAAGAATTGTGCGTCAGGAGTGATGTCTGAAGGCAAAGACTGTTTTGCAATCCTCATCCCTTCTTTTACATATTGCAGGGGATAGGAAAAGTGAAGTCTCCTAATTAATCACTTGTGTTCTTTCATCATTCCCAGAGAAGCGAAGATAGCGAAAGTACTTCAGGATTGTGCTGCCCCTTAGTTTCAGTATTGTTCATACTTAATGTTTTGGAAACAGGATGTAGGTTACTAAAGAAGGGAAAATGATAAAATGTCCCAGTAACTTTTCTATATTCTAGTGCATTCAGGAGGACAGTAAGCTGATCTTTTGATTTTCTGAGGTGGGGCTTACGTTTATCCTGCAGTAACGGGTTGCAAGCAATTTCAATGTGTAGATGATAATATTCCATCAGGGCAGAGTCTGTGGTTGCTTTACAAACAAATGCTTTCTCCAAATGGCATTCAGAGAATATACAAGGCATTCTCTCCACGTTTGCCAGAACAAATACACTTTTTTATAGCCTTTTGAGGTAGATATTTCCATAATAGAGTATCAAGGTTACCTAACACATAGCTGATCTTGACCTTTTCCCCTAGTGCAGATGCAGGTTAACACCTTCTACCTATATTCAGCAGTTTGAGTTAATCCATGGACAATGGAGGCTAGGATTAGTTTACACTACAGTAATTAGTTTATACTACAGTAAAGGTCAAGGCATTTGTTCGTAAGAGTAATTACTCTGAGGTAACAACCTCCCAACTCTTTTTACATAAACTACATTCACACAAATAGGTTGATTTTCTTTCTCCCATCCAGGTCACTTACTCTGGTCATAATAATAGACTTTGCAAGTGTTCATACTTATCAGGGAGAGGCTTCCCAGGTGCTAATAATTGTGAGAACAGTTTGGTGTCGGGTGTTAACATGCTTTAATGCCCTTTCCTTTTTCACATGATCACTTAAAGGGGGGAGGGGTAGCAACTCAAATCAAATGCAAATTTATTTGTGGTGGCGTAGCCGAAGGCCATTGCCAAACAAATCTCCAAAACTTACAAACTTAAAATGCTATTAAAATCTGTCGTAACACAAGAATTTACATAATCAGCAAGGTAGGAGGAGATCACTCCCACAATTGTCCAAGAACAGATCACACTAAAACATAAACAATAAAACAATTAGTTCAGTATATATAGCTGGAAATACATAAATTCGCACAATACAATTCCAGCTACCAAAGGTTCCAATAAGAGTTCAACCAGACTTGGACTTCAAAAAAAGTTCTCTCTTAATAAAGGCCTAGACCAAAAATTTGGGCACCGTGAAGGTAAGTTCAGGAGATGCAACAGCCAAAAAGATTACCAAGAGTTCCGACCAGAATCTCCCAGGGTATCTGTCCAACCAAGGGGCTAAAATCTGCAATCTGAGAGTCTGATATAACTGGCACTCAAAAAGTACGTGCCCAACTGTTTTGGCCTCGATAGAATCGAAGGGGCATAGTCAGGAACTAAATGGGATAGCTATGCGCCTCCCCTCAAGACTCATTGTGGGGAGGGCATTAAGTCTTGCTAACAGGAAGAGTTGACTTTGTCTAGGTGTTAGATGGCAATACCAGTAATCTGCCATTATCTGGCAATACCAGTAATCTGGCTGGGAAGGCACCAAGGCCCGGAAGGGGCCAAGTGAAGGAGAGGCAGCTAGCAAAGAAAAGTCCAATTGATGCGCAATGTCATAGAGTCTAACTGAGATTTCAGCTTTGATGGCACAAAAACCCTTGGAGTGACAGTAGTCTAACAAAAATCCCAAGCGTTGAACCTGGTTCAGGATAATCCTAGACCAGGTTGAATTAAAGGGATCCTTGCAAGGAATCGGAGCAGCCCCGCCTGCTCACAAAAGTTCACCCTCAACCAAAGATGAAGTGCCTGTTTTAGGGCCAAGGTATTCCAGCTCATTTGACCTAGTTCGATCCGCAATGCTGTGGAGGAGGTTCCAATGGGCACTCTCAGAATACTTTTCAGAAATTGTGATTGTATAGTGTCGAGGTTGAATGGATGCGAAACTGCCCAGTTGGCGGCCCCATAAAGGAGGTGACTGCCAATCTTGGCATTGAATACTTTCAAAGCCAAAGCGACCCGATTACCACCCTTCTTGTTGAAAAAGCGCAAGATGGCTCCTCTTGTGCCCACAGCACGGTTACGGGCCATCTTGAACTGCCTGTCCCAGCTTCCTGAGTTTTGGAAATTAACCCCCAGATATTTATATTGTTTTACTTGCGGAATGGCCTGGCCATCCAAAGGCCAATTGTAGATTTTCTTTTCGTTTCCAAAGACCAACACTTTAGATCTGTTATAGTTAATTTGCAGTTTATTTTGATGACAGAAATTTGCCAGCACAGCCAGTTGCTTCCTAAGGCCCATCTGAGTTTGGGAAAGCAAAACCACGTCATTGGCATATAATAACACACCGATGGGGTGAGACGTCAGCTTAGCGGGACAATGTGCCGGCATTGACATAATCAGAACCAGATCGTTTAGAAATAAATTAAATAGGGCCGGGGCCAGGACACAGCCCTGTCGCACACCAATTCGAGTGGGGATTCGATCTGTAAGATGACCAAATTTATTATATTTAACTGCCAAGGTGGTATTGCTATGCAGGGCTTGTATCAGATGTAAGAGCCTGCGGTCAATGGCTGTCTGGGTTAATTTGTCCCATAAGATGGATCTGTTCACCAGATCAAAGGCTGCTTTTAGATCGATAAAAGCTGCAAATAACCATCTATTTTTAGAGATGTATTTCTCTGATAAATGGGCCAAAATTAAAATATGATCTGAGGTAGAACGGTTCTGTTGGAAACCAGCCTGTTCACGGTGAATTATGTTTCCTTCCTTTAGCCAGCCAGATAAACGTAGTTCAAGCAGTTTGGCATAATGTTTGCCTATAATGCTTAGAAGACTGATAGGGTGATAGTTGGAGGGCAGATCTCTGGCACCCTTCTTAAATACAGGAACGACTATGGCCTCAGACCAGTCTGCCGGTATGCAGCCAGTATCATTAACCCAAGTGAACAGTGCCGCTAAAAAGGGCACCCATCAATCCTTGTGAGCTTTGAGAAACTCGGCAGGAATCAGGTCTTTACCCGGGGCTTTCCCATTTTTAAGTTTATCAATTAAGTCCTCAACTAAGGATTCCTTGACTGGTGGCCAACTTAGGGTCTCCGAAATCGAGGATATCACAGCGGGGGGTAGATGGTCTGAGAATAGACCCTCGTAGTAAGCCTCCCACTGGGCTTTGGGAATTACTGCTGGCCAACAGTTCCTTGTTTTTTTAATTGAACCATTAATAATATGCCAGAACTTGGCTGAGTTCCCCCTCATAAGACAGGGTGACCAACCTATTCCATTGATGGAACTTGAACTCAGATTTTTTAGATCTAATTAGTTTTTTGTACGACTTCTTTAATGTAAAGAAATCCAGGGGAAGTGTATGAGCCCCATCACTTCTATAGCAGTCGTACATTTGGGTAATGGCTTTTTTGGCTTGTCTACATTCAAAATGATACCATGGGTGGTTATATGGCAGGGTGGAGGTCGTATGTAGCTGATCCTTCTTTTGTTGCTTATGTCCAACAATTTGATATTTTACTTTTGCAAGAAACCTGGGCAATGGAAGCACCTGATTTACCTGGTTATAAGGGCTAGGAACTTTCGCCTACTCCACCATCTTCAAGAGGACGCCCTAGCAGAGGCATTGTTTGCTTTATTGCAAACTCCTTGGGAGTAGAGGTCGCTGATGTTATGCATCTGCCACCTATTGCATTAGGTTTTGAAGTGAAGCTTGGCAATCTCAATCTTTCAGCGTATATTCTGCCATACAATGCCAAGACATAAAGTAAATATTTTTGGCCCCAAATCAAATTCTTTGTTGGTAACCTTGTTGCTAACTCTCCCAAGTCGCAAATCATTTTGGCAGGTGATTTCAATGCTCACCTCGGCCCCAGTGATGAAGCCCTTCTGAGCTACTGCCCGCTAGCTGGTAGAGAAAACATTTCCCCCCTCTCTAAACAACAAAGCAAAGACCAGGTGATCAATAATGCTGGTCTAGCCTTTGCAGATTTTTTAGTAGACCTTGACCGTTACATCTTAAATGGTTCCTCAGTAAAGGACCCCGAGGGGGAATACACTTTTATTTCCCATCAAGGTGCAAGCACTGTAGACTATATAGCAGTGTCAGCTGATCTATCCTTTTTGGCAGACTATTTCCAAGTGGTTAATAGTGTGTCTGGCGATCATTTTCCGCTAACGCTGTTATCGTTGGGCTGTGAAGGAAACACTGACTACCATTAGTAATACAGCTACAGATGAACCCTCCGGGGGAATTAATGCAGGCTTGCCCTGGAATGAATCACTTACTAGCGCCTTGGGTCAGACCCTTAGGTTGCCTTTTTGTCAAAACTTAAGGGATAATATTGCTTTCGGGGCCTCTTACGATATGACTCTCCAACTCTGTTCTAACGTCTTGGATCTTTTTAGAGTTCACTTGGTAAAACTTCCCAATAGGCAGGTAGCAACTCGGAAGTATGTACTCCTTTTAATCCGGTGTACATATCCCAGAGGGAAACCATCCCCTGTGTTTATTTAAACGGTATATTTGTGTGAACAAAAGCAGCGTTAAAGCGAGTTAAGGAATATTTACTTCAGAGTGAGTATTTGTGTGAGCAAACCCTACCACTAACGTTTAAGTGAGGAAATGGGGTGAGGGTAGTTAACTTCAAAAAGGAGTGAAGTGAGCTTGGAGAGGAAGTTCATACTCCAGATGATCGTCTCCTCTGAATAGTTCAGATGCAAGTAACCCTACTTTTCTCCATTAGTCCTTCCTTTTCCCAGCATGCATTTCTCTTCCTAGTTCATTCATTCTCAGTGCCTGTCTGTGAAACTGTTTGTGTAGCTTGTTTTTCCCATCCCTGCTGTAACTGCTTGACTCCTGTACAGTGAGCAGTAAGAGGTGTGAGACAGCTCACTTTCTGGTTTTTACTGCTTGTGAGATCAGAACCTGAGGGAGGCAGTTATTCTTTGGGAATCTCTCCACATGAATAACCCTAGAACAGTCTTTCTCAATTAGTGTTTTCAGACAGACTTGGGGCTGGCCACCCCTGGAGCTGCTCCAGGGGTGCACCCCTGCATCTGCCCGCTTGCAGCCTCACCTGGGTTGGATTTAAACAGACCTGACAACTGCTGTAGCCCCCACTCCATCCACGTGGCGCCCCCCCATCCCCCACACCATAGAGTTGCGGGCAGATCACCCGACACGCTAGGCTGCTGCCCGCAACTCTGTGGTGTTGCCCAGGGCAACCCCTGGCCAAGAGCAGAGCTGTGGTGGCCGTCCGCCAAGCAGCAGCTCTGCCTTGGATTTGGTTGGCCCTCTCTGCTGGTGCCTGGCGGTGTTCCTGGATGTTCTGGGGCACTGCAAGTGGGGATGGAGCCAAGCAGGAACAGCCTACTCCACCTCTGCTCTGCCTTTAGATAAATGGACTACCTGGGGGTGCGGCGGCGCAGAGGTGGGCTGTTGTCTGTCTAAAAGCAACCATTGGGACATATCCAAGATTAGCTACTTGGATCTGAACTTCTCTTCCTAGGGTAGACAACCCCAAAGTCGTGGGTCCTAGAATTCTTTGAGGAAGATGAATTCCTCCGAAAAAGCCCAGTCTTACTGCCACTAGCATTGTAAAAAGTTTTAAATGGAGCAGCAGACTTGGGCTAAATCTGGCTAGATACAGCAGCAAATAGTACTATGGATACGTGTAGTAGTAGCACTAATAAAGCTCAGTTCTGCCTGAGTAGTGACTGGCACTGAGAAAGGGAGAGCTCTCTGAGTTAGCAGAGGACAAACCTTGATGGGAAATCTGAAATGCTGAATCGCCTTTTCCCTTTAATACTTATTTGAATTGTGTATGGAAATGACCTCAGAAAAGTGACGGTACATATTGATTTAAATGAAGATAGGAAGATTGACAAAAAAAGTCTAAAACTTCTAGTTGTTTTTTTTTTTTTTAAATTATGTCAAAATTCCTAATGAGTAAATAACACAAATGAGAGCAGAAATGCACAAAAATGACATGTTAACCTTTGCATTTGTGACTAAGGCCACACTCTGCTGAATGGTTAATTCATGTAGTTGGATCTTCTGTTTTACTCAAATGTTCACATGAACAGAATGCTAAACTGAAGTTATTCAGGAGTAGGAAGGGAAGCATGTACTCTGGCTTGTATTTTGAAGGAACTGTTCATGTGAACATTTATCAGTGTGAGAGTAGTGACCTTGGCTGAGTGATCATTGCATTTTGGGGGGTGGGGATAACCGACACAGTACTACTTCAGTTTACACAGTTCATCTGCTTACTACTGAAGGCATGAAGTTAAGTCTTGAACCAGGGCATGAAATTTCAGATAGTACTCCAGGAGCCAAAAAAAAATTCAGTCGCCAGACTTTATCCTGATAGTAAGATTCATATGAATTGGATACAGGGAATCAAAGACAAGACACAGCAAAGGCCCTATCTATACTAGGCTGTTGTACCAATTTAGCTAAGTCCATTTTAAAATGCTCATTGTGAATCTAAGGCTTTGCGTTAATTTAAACTGTTAGGCAGGGTACAAAATTTGCAGGCACCGGGCTCCATTTGCGCCCAGAAAATTGAGGCTGGTGACCAATTGGGGTAGGAGCGATGAACATGCACTGCTTGGGCTTGTCTGTGCAGAAAACGGGGAACGTGTGCTGCTTTGGGCTGTAAGGGGGCCGTGCCAGTTGCTTGGGGGTGGGGGGTTGAGCACGGGTACCATATCCCGGGGCCCAAGCTGGCAGAGAAGCCTTCAAAGATTTTCCTGTCTGTTGTGGCACTGCTCAGAAGTGGAAGCGCAGTGCCTTCAGCATGAGGAAAAGAGCAAGGACTTGCAGCAGCAGGAAGCAGGTTTGGGCACAGCTGAGGAGAGGCACTGCAGTGATTAGGGCAGCCAGCAGCAGTCCATTTCCAGCCCCAGAAGCGGAGGCTGCTGCTGGGGTGATCGGCGAGTGAGGATAGGAAAGGTCCAAGTGAGGGGTGCCCCCCCCCCAGCTGGGCACTGTGTTCCTTCCTTGAGGCCTGGGATGTGTGGGGGGCAGGGAGACTGGGAATGGAGGAGGGGGAAGCATGGGGGCAGGCAGGGAATCTGAGGGGTCTGGAATCCCCTCTGGGAATTCCAGGGTGGGTGGGGATCTGCAGAGTTTGGAATGGTTCTCTGTCTGGAATGAAAAATAAGTTGATAATGAAGCTCCGCAATCCCAAACTATATCCACTTGTTTTCCTAAGGGCTTTACTGTATAAACTCATTCTGGGAAAACCTAATTAAGATGAATTAATGTGGAGAAGCTAGGAATGTAATGCGGCCTACTGTATGTTGGCTGCACATATGGAAAATGATTTAGCCAGTTTTCCTAGATTAGTGATGGGATGATTTAGACGAGGATTAGTTTGCAGCAATTAAGTTATGAGGTTAGCCAATCCAATTTAAGCTAGAGAGTTGAACCTAATTAAGTGCATCTACTTCAGGGGTTCGCACCACTTGAGTCTACATATCTGAAAGACCATCTTTCTCCTTAGGCCCCGGATCTGCCGAGGGTGTCCTCTTGCAGATTCCATCACTGGCCCAGTTTTATACAACTCAGGCCCGCAGAGAGGTGTTCTTGGAACTCTCTTCCATTTAAGTGTCTTCCGGAGGCAGTGCAAGACTTTTTTATTTGGCCAGGCATTCAATGGGCAGGAATAGATTGTGGGGAGGGCAATGGGGGTGTTTTTAGTTTGGGTTTTTTTAAAATTATTTATTTTATCTGTTTGTTGTAAGCTGCCCAGAGCCTTTGGGGATAGGGTGGGATATAAATCGAAATAAATATCAATTAAAACCAATGCAACTTCTCTTGTATGCAGCTCTATTTCATACCCTCCAATAGTACCTTTTGGGACAATACAGTAACAGGTGTAAGTTTTGTACTGGGTTAAAAGGCAACACCCAGGCAGGAAGGAGCTGTGTGCCTCGGATAAAGACAAAACTAAAAAATGTACGAGGGGTGCAAGTGTGTTTGTGAGAGACGATTCTTTAGCGTACTGAAAGGGACTGTCACTACTTCCGTCTGTGATCCTCTTATTGTCTTTAAATCTAAAACTTTAGAGCCAGTCAATGCACACATTTGAGAATGCTGACTTTTTAATAGGCTGAGTTGTAACTAACCATCAGTCCTGCACACACAGACACGTGTGCATAGAGCCTCTCACACACAGACAGACATCCTTTTTTCTATCTCCGCTCCAAGCCAATGGCTATTACAAATTTTCATTAACACATACAAATTTATGCCAATTAAGGGTAAGATGAAGTGTACCTATTTTTTGTCCTGTCAGATCCTGGAGGGTATGCTATTTCAGCTTTCTGAGTGGCAGCAAGGAGATGAATGCTTTTACCAGTTAAAAGGCATATTCTAAAGACATTTGCTTAAAAGAAAAAAGTATTTTCCTCCACCGTCCGCCATGGAGGAAAGGCTATTTCTTATTTTAGTAATTCAGATTGAAGAGCTTGCAAATCCAATCAAGGACAGCTGCGGAGCAGATGATGGCAATGTTAAAGTGGAGTTAGCATCATGTTTGTTTTCACCCCGCAACAAACGGTGCACTGAAGTCACCAAGCAATGCTGAGTCTGCTTTTTGGAGTTCAGATGTAGGTCAAACCACATCCTATTATTCTAGATATGTTCCCCTTGTATTTGTGTGTTTAAAATGGCATCACCTTCCAATCTCAGCATAACTCATCAGCATAGAAATAAGTGCCTATCACAAGAAAACAGCTCAAGAAGCAGTGTCCAAGCTGAAGTGGAAGACACTTCCTTCACTTCATGTATGCAATGTTGTGTATGGACCGCAGTGTTTATTCAAGGATGTGTGACCACAAAACCTATACTTACGTTGTCTGGTGTGGCATACAGGTATGATAATCATAGCACAATATGCCAGCCCAGCAGCTTGTGGCACAAGAAAGCTTTTTACTACAACTAACAAGAGGAAGGAAAACAAGCAAAGCTAGTAAAGGGAGAGAAACTAAAACTAAAAAGTGGAAGAGGAAAGATAGAAAGCCAAAAAGGGAAATAAAAGAAGGCCGAAAATAAGTGTGTCTGTACTGGAGCAGGGAAGGGACACGTCTGAAAAGGCACAAATTAGACCAAATGATAGAGACTATGAATAAAGGATAGAATTGGCACAAATGAGTAAGAAGAAACTAAGGGCTTGGGGGTGAGCAAGTGTGTGAATGAGCACAATACAGAGCAGCCGGAGGCTCAAAGCAGTTATTGTAAAACTTGTGTGTGATCGCTGGGGTGGTTCATCTGTTCTACACTTTTTTCTAGGCAAGAGAATCTCATCTTGCTGCGGGAGTCTCTAATCACTGGAGGCATCTGCTCTATCACCACTCAGCCCTGCAGCAAGTCTACTAGCCAGAAAGGACTCTTGTTTAGTAAAGCGGCACTCTGCACCCAGGTGACAAGAGAAGTCAAATGCGTTGGAGGTTCAAGCTCTGTCCCCATGGGCAGTTATCAACGCCAGTCTTTACCTTCCTCCTCTGCTGCAATGCAGGTTGAATGGACTCAAACTACTAATCAAGACTTATCTCTTTTAATGACACCAGCATACGGGTAGAGGTGGGAAGGAAAGACAATTTGACAACTCCCAAGCCACCTCCTTACCACGCAATCTCTTTTGAGTGCATAGTCATTCTCATCACCTCAGGTAGGCACAGGATAAACAGTGCAACACACAGATTGGGAGGTGTGGGGCAATAAAAACCAGTACCAAAATTCCAGGAGAGATGTGGGGAAGAAACAGAGGCAAGTTGCTTGAAATGCAATGAGTACCTGAAAAAATAGCATTTTGCCATGTTTTATTATCTCATAGGGCTTGTTCTCACAAGCTAGGGTAGGTATTCTGGAGTAACTACCTCCCTGTACCTCTACTTTCTAAGGGGGCGGGGAAGTAAAAGCCAGATTGCATAGGACCAGAGTACAATGTGTGCAGGTTGCCTTGCCCTCTGTCGCCATGGAACAACATGCCATCACTTTCCATAAGGGGTGGGGCTAAGGTTAGGTTAAGTACCTCCCTCTAGTACAGATGAGCAAGCCCTTCAGAGTAGATGACCCCCTCCCAAATATATCAGTGGGATTGTGACCCTCAACTGCATATGATGGCATAATCCCACTTGGGCCTCAATCCCTAGTTTGGAAAGCTCTGATTTAGCAAACATTTAATAGAGCTTTAGGTACCCAACTTAAATTGCACAGGTTTGAGCATTCTTAGCTATATCTTTGCATGGCTGAAAATGTAGCTTTAATAAGATGTCCAATTCTTGTTCACCATCACCTCTCTCTTTCATAGTCAGGAGGTTCAACACTTAAAATAAAAGCAGGATCTGTGCCCATAATCTCTGTAATACAAGGTAGATACTTTGTCAATTTAGTTAAATACTCACAAATTATTATTAATTCCAGAAATAAACATAGTCCCCATGTTATTTCATCAATGCCAGAAACAGTCCATATGCAAAAGCATAATGTCAGCTAGAAAGGTCAAAACATATAGCACTTAAAAAAATAAACACTTCACCACAGCAATCAATACTACCTATACACAGCTTAGAATGGAAAATATTAGCTGTGAGCTCCTACGAACAGGGACGATGACTTATCTATAAAAACAAAAAACAACCTAGCCATAATCATAATAATTCCAAAAGTTTTAAAAAAAACCCACCTATTTATCACTTTCAATGGTGCTTATTCCCTATGCATGCAAAAAAATAATAATCATACAAGCTGTAGACTGTCTTGCTGATGCAACCGTCTTGATGAAGCATGATGAAGTCAAGCATATAATGAAGCATACAGTTAGTCAAGCATTGAATGGAATGTACAATATATTTGACAATTCTCTACACTAAAGGATTTGAACCAAACATTAAAGCCAGGGAACAAAAGAAGCCTGGGAGCCATTGGCGCCCAGAAAACTGAGGCTGGCGACCGGTTCAGGGGTGTAGTGGGGCAAGTACGTTTAAGCAAGTCCGGTTCTGCAGGTATGGTAGCCCTATGCTGGCGCATGGAAAGGGTCTGGGTTGTGGGGAGGAGTGAAATTGTGATTAAGTTGAGTTAATTAGTTTAATGTTAATGGTTAAATAAAATTAATAAAGTTGAAATGTGGAGCCACCCTGAGCCTAAGGGAAAGGGTGGGATACAAATTGAAATAAATAAATAAAATGCTCAATCTGGGGGAAGACTGAGGTGCTGCAGGGGAGGAGCAGCTGATATGAGGATGTGCTCACCTCTCTTGGGATCCTGAATGTTGAAGGGACAGGTAAAGAACTTGGGCATAATTTTCAACCATGCTCTGTCCATGAAAAAAATCAAGTATCGGACGTGGTTCAGAAATGCTTTTTTTTTTCAGTTACACAATTTGCATAATCTATGCGCTTAATAAGCATGTGGACAAGGGAGACCCAGTAGATATAGTGTACCTGGATTTCCAGAAATTATTTGATCAGGTCCCTCATGAGAGACTCTTGAGAAAATTAAAAAGTCATGGAATAGGAGATAGTGTCTTTCTATGGATCAGAAACTGGTTGAAAGATAGAAAGCAAAGGGTAGGACTAAATGGTCAGTTTTCCCAATGGAGAGATGTAAAAAGTGGTGTGCCTCAGGGATCTGTATTGGGACCGGTGCTCTTTAATGTATTCATTAATGGTTTGGGAAAAGGTGTTAAGAGTGAGGTGATCAAATTTGCAGACGACACCAAGTTATTCAAGGTAGTTAAAACATGAGCAGACTGTGAGGAACTGCAATGGGATCTTATGACACTGGGTGCCTGGGCATCTAAATGGCAAATGAGATTTAATGTGGACAAGTGCAAAGTGATGCACGTAGGGAAAAATAATCCAAACTATG
>QEPC01007433.1:449949-494416 GCA_003113815.1 Sphenodon punctatus | reverse complement strand
GGGAGGGGGAGGGAATTAATTTATTTCATTGATTTCAATGGGGACACAGCGCCTCATTGAAATCAATGAAATAAATCCGGTACCGGTATACCGGATTTAATCCGGGAATCTGGTTTTCAGAGAACCGGTAACCGGTAAATCCGGTAGCCGGTAATGGGCCCGGGGTCCCACGTCTAATATACATGCTAGCTAGTGTATCCACAAAAAAGGAAGATCGACTCAAGGTAGCTATATTTTTAAATATAGCAGGACCGGAAGCTCTGTCACTGTATTACGGCTTTCAGAAGCAGAACAAAAAAGCTATGAGACAGTACTTAAAAAGTTTGAAGAATCCTGCTTCCTTAAGCAAAATGAAACATTTGAAAGGTATAACTTACATACGAAAAAGCAGAATGAGAGTGAGACAGTAGAGGAGTTTGTCAAAGACCTCAGACTGCTAAGCTAAACATGCAACTTCGGAGAACTAAAAGAATCCATAATCAGGGGCCAAATTGTACTGGGCATCAGGGAGACAAGTCTGAGAAAAAGACTGCTGGAGGACCCCGAGCTCAGTTTGGAAAAGGCAATTACAGTTTGCCAAGCAGCAGAAATTACAAAAGCTAGGATGCAGAAACTTCAGAACAGAACATGCTGATCTAGAGAGAATGACAAGAATGCAGAAACCCAATCTCAATGCACCGTACAAGCAATACAGAGGGGTGAGCTACACACCAAAACAGGACAGCAGAGACCAAAACCAGCAGCTTGAAGAAACCAGCATCCACTGCAGGTGTTGTGGGGATTATCACAAATACATGCAATGCCCAGCATTTGGAAACCAATGCGAACAAGTGCAAGAGATTAAATCACTTTGCAAGAGTTTGCAAAACAGAACAAAAGGCACAACACAGGAAACAGCAGGTACATGCTTTATACAGTGAGGAAGACGAAGAATTCTTCATTGGCTTGATGCAGGAAGAAATCAACTCCCCTGAGGACTGGACAGTCACTTTGGAAACCAATGGATTAATGGAAACATTTAAATTAGATACAGGGGC
Source organism: Sphenodon punctatus (assembly GCA_003113815.1). Lineage (NCBI taxonomy): Eukaryota > Metazoa > Chordata > Lepidosauria > Sphenodontia > Sphenodontidae > Sphenodon > Sphenodon punctatus. Next base: position 493,379 of record QEPC01007433.1, on the reverse strand, counting down.
ACAGGTGAACGTGGTACCTGAACATGTAATTGAGAAAATAGAAACTAAACCAGTATACTATAAGAATAAGAAAGTGAAACTTAGAGCATATAATGGGGATATTATTGAAACCAAGGGTGTTTGTGCATTAGATGTTAAGCACAAGGGTAAAATGGTAAAAGTGTAATTTGTAACAGGCCCAGGAAAACTAGTGCCTATCATAGAGCTCAGAAGATGCAAAACTCTGAATTTAATGCAAAGAATAGATGGCATTGAAGGATTTGAAAGCAGAAGCATAGATGAAGAATGTTATGATGTGTTCCAAGGCATAGGGAAACTAGCAACTGAGTACAAGATAGAGCTGAGAGAACCAAATACTCCCACAATACATGCCCCAAGAAATCTCCCCCTCAAATTGAGAGAGAAACTCAAAGAGGAATTAGATAGACTAGTCACAATGAACATAATAGAAAAAGTAGAACATCCCACTGCGTGGGTTCATTCACTAGTCATAGTAGAGAAAAAAGATGGATCCTTGAGATTGTGCCTGGACCCCAAACAAATGAACAAGTACATAAAAAGGGAACACTTTCCAATTCCTACCAGAGAAGAGGTTTTCAGTAACATTGCAGAAGCTAAATATTTTTCCACGCTGGATGCCTCCTCAGGATTTTGGCAAGCTCCCCTGGAAAAGAACAATACTAAATTATGCACCTTTAACACACCCTTTGGAAGGTATTGTTTCCATAGGCTCCCTTTTGGTTTAAGTTCTGCATCTGAAATCTTTCACAGAAAGGTGCAACAAATTTTCGAAGATCTTGATGGGACTATGGTTTATATTGATGATATCCTAATATGGGGGAAAAACATGGCAGAGCATGACTTGAAATTAAGAAAGGCTCTTGAAAGAGCACATGTGGCTGGTTTAAAGCTGAACAAATAAAAATGCAAATTTAAAGTTCAAGAAATAACTTATCTTAGAGAGAGGCTCACTGAGCATGGGGTGCAAATTGATCCAGGTAGGGTCAAAGCCATAATTAGCATGATACCCACCCACCCCCATAGATAAGGGAGGAGTGCAGAGGTTCATGGGGGATGATAAATTTTATAGGGAAGTACATCCCTAACTGTGCAGAGCAGACAAAAAAACATGAGAGCACTCCTACAAAAGAATGCTCAGTGGCAATGGGAACATGAACATGCGAATGAATTTGCAAACTTAAAGAAAATCATGATGATGGCTCCTGTCTTAAGATACTATAGCCTATGCCTCCAGAGCACTATCTAAATCAGAGCGTCTATATGCACAAATTGAAAAAGAAAGTCTAGCTTTAGTATATGGTTGTAAGAAATTTCACATATTCATCTATGGGAACCAAACAATAGCTGAAACTGATCAAAACCTCTGGTAAGCATAGCAAAGAAAGGATTATCAGACATGCCACCCAGGTTACAGAGGCTATTCTTTCAATTGCAAATGTATGAGTTAGAAATCCAATACACACCAGGAAAACATCTAGTAGTGGCAGATACCTTGTCCAGAGCCTATGACCCTACAGAAGATGACACAATTCCAGACTCAGACATAGTACACGTAAACTTAATCAAAAGAACAATCCCAGTCACAGACAAAATGTGGACATTGTTTGCAGAAGCAACCGCTCAGGATGACACTATATAAAAAGTAATAGCAGCAATATGTGAGGGATGTCCTGGAAAGGACATACCCAGTCCTTACAATCAGTTCAAGGAAGAGCTGTCAGTACTGGATGGCATACTATTTAAAGACTCGCAACTGATTGTACCCTCCATCCTAAAGAAAAACATGCTGAACAGAATACATGAGGGGCATTTAGGGATGGAAAAGTGCAAAAGGAGAGTGAGGGGCACACTTTATTGGCCCAAGATGAACAAGGACATAGAGGAGGCAATACAGGCTTGCACAACATGCCAAAAGTACAGATCAGCACAAAGAAAAGAGCCAGTGATGAATACAGATGAGGCCTTTGCACCATGGTGGCAAGTGGAAATTGATTTATTCATTCATGAAGGAAAAAATTATGTATTAGTGATAGTCTACTACTCTCACTATCTGGAAATTGCTTTGCTAGAAAACACTACAGCAAGTAATGTTATCACACACATCATATCAATTTTTGCAAGACATGGGATTGTAAAAATTGTATGAACAGACAATGGACCACAGTTCAGCTGTATGGAATTAAATTTTTTTGCAAACAAATATGGATTCCAGCACAGGACATCAAGTCCACAATATCCACAATCCAATGGGTTGGTGGAAAAGAGTACAAATAGTAAAAAAAAAAAAACTGCTGAAAAAGGCCAAAGATTCACAAATGGATATTTACCCGTCACTTTTAAATTACAGGGCAACACCCGTGAAACATAGAATGTCCCCAGCGGAAATTCTATTCAATAGAAAACTCAACACCAGACTCCCGACTCTAGTGCAACAACAGTGCAGTAAAAATATTAAAAGCGCAGGACAAAATCAAGCAAAAGTGGTACTATGACAGAGGCTCCAGGGACTTATCACAGCTACAAAACAAAGACATGGTACTCATTTCAGATGGCCAAACCTAGAAGCAAAGGGCACAAATATCTCACCAAGTAGCCCAAATGTCTTACAAAGTAGTCACACCTGACGGTCGAGTCCTCAGAAGAAACAGACGACACCTACAACTAGTCAAGGAGAGAGAAGAAGCAACATTAATAGACTCACAAAAAGAAACAGAGTCAATGCGTAAACAACAAAACACAGCTGAGGAGACTGGAAATAACAATGGAACAGAGGTGTCTAAAGAAGGCAACACAAGCAGAACTGAATCAACTAATGTGGAGAATGCGGAGGCACAACGAAGGTCGGAAAGAGCCAGAAAGCCAATAAAAAGACTAATAGAAACCTGTTAGAATTGAACTTAAATTATAATGGAAGCAGCCATACAATAGTAGTAGTAGTAAATAAGGAAATATTACTTGTAAAAGGGGAAAGATGTGTTGATATACCTTTAAGGGCTTCATGTACAAGAGGTTACATTTGCCTGGGATTTTGGAGGGAAGGAGTCCGAGGAGGTGGGGCAGACAAGAGTAAGAAGGAGGAAGGGCAGAATGGAGACAGGAATAAAAGGAAGCTTGTTGTTTGTGAGACTGTCCCCTTTGTCTTCTTGAAAATAACATAGCCAGGTTGATGGTTTGGGTAGCTATGATCATATGCTCTGCATTGGCTGCCTGCAGTGCAGTGGACTGAATTTAAGATTGTGCTGCTGGTTTTCAGGGCCCTGATGGTACAGGCTATATTTCAGGTACGGATTCATCGGGGCTGGTGGGGTACCAGACTCCCCTCCATTGGATGGCCTGGGCTGATGATACGCTGTGACTGCGTAAAGTGCTTTAGCCAGAGGAGGCCGTTCACATGCATGGCCGGTGTAAACGTACTGAGCTTCGCCTACTCTGGAGTGCCTCTTTGGGACCTGCCGCTGGGGCTTGCAGCGGATGCTTTTGGGTTTCTATTTGTGGGCTAAAGCTTTACTCTGCTGCCTGCCAGACCCAGTGCGCACCTGTGCCATCTCACCTCCTCTGCCCTCCTGGGATCCTACATGCTGCTGCTGTTGAGCTTCTTGCTGTTCACAACCTCCTGCTGGAACCCACACTGGCTGTGTTGCTCACAGGAGGAAGTGGGGAGAGTCTACTGGAGCAGAGGGAGTTGGGGGGGGGGGGGGAATGTGCCTAGAGATGAGAGAGCTTCCGGCATAGGGCTAACATACCTTCCCTTTAGAAGAGGACGCTTAAGAAAAATACATGTTGCAGGGCTGCACAGGAGCCAGTGTAGCCCTGCACCATGTATTTTTCATAAGCATCTCCTTTTTAAAGGGGAGGTATGGTAGCCCTATGCTGGCGAATGGAAAGGGTCTGGGTTCTGGGGAGGAGTGAAAATAGTCTCTGGGCCATGGGAAGGGCCGGGGTGGGGGAGAACAAGAATGGCCTGGGGGATGGGGAGAGTGAGAATGGGCTCTGGGCACATGACAAGGGGATGGGGGGAGGGGGGGTTTGCAGGAGCAGAGGGGCAGGCTCTGGGTTCAGGGAGTGAGAAGCTGCTGGAACAACAGGGAAGGGGCAGACTGTTTTAGGGGAGGCTCTAGCTGTGGAGGAGAGGGGGCTGGGGCTGGTCCTGGCCCCTTTGGGTTGTCCCTGCTGTACTCGCAGGATTTGAACACAAGTAGTACCAAACTGAGTCAGATCAATGGTCCATCAAGCCGAACATCCTGTCCTCCGACAGTGGCCAGTCTCGATCACTTGGGAGAAGAACCAACAGTCACAATGGGCAATCCATTCCCCGTTGTTCACTCCCAGCACCTGACAATAAGAAGTTCATCCCGCAAGCTACTTGGTTAATAGCCATTAATGGACCTACTCTCTAAGAACTTATACAGTTCTTTTTTAAACTCAGCTATACTACTGGCCTTGACAACGTCCTCTGGCAACAAATCCCATAAGTTAATTATGTGTTGAGTGAAAAAGTACTTCCTTTTATTTGTTGTAAATCTGCTGGCAGCTAGTTTCATGGCGTGTCCCCTAGTTCTAGTACCATTTGAGAGGGTAAATAACCATTCCTTGTTTACTCGTTCCACACCACTCAAGATTTTATAATCCACTATCATGTCCCCTCTGTCTTCTCTAAGCTTTGAATTGAAGCATCACTAGTGCTCCAAATCACCAGTGCTCCACTGTAGCTGGAGTCATCTTGCCTCCAAGCAGGGGGTTGGACTATGTGACCCTCAAGCTCCCTTCCTTCCAATTGTGACATTCTATGGTCGTGCCAGAGTAACTATTATGATTGCTATGCTGTTGCTTGTTGTCTCCAACACTGTGTATGTCTGCCTGGCCTAAACTTTAGCTATTTTGTGGGGGAGATGGGGGAGGCTTGCCTTGAATCATAATGCTGGCTGAGTATTGGGCTCAACCCTGAACCTGGGTTTCTGGAGGTGCCATTAAATGGCCAATGTGATATGGATTGGCTAATAGTGCTTGATTCTTATTTAAGGAAGTATTGATGATTAAACTGTATGCTCTCTTGTAATCTGCCAAGTAGGAGATTTGGGGAGATTGTCAGGATGAAATCAACAGTTCAAAGTTCAAATAATGTTTCTTGTGCATCTCCATCACTTAAAAGGTATTACGACAAATTATGTTTTGTTTTTTGCTTTGCTTCGGTAAACACAAATTCATTTGAGTTTGGAATGATAAAAATCTACTTGTACTGTTTTTCTAATGTTGTTTGTATTTCTGATGTTATATTTCACATGTTACCTTTATGTTTACCCTGGCTTCACCCTCCCCATGCAATAAATTATTGCAGGCCTGAGATTCTGCCTCCTTCATGCATCTCCCAAACAGATTTGTTGTTCCTCCATCTTGTTTAACCAAACACCAAATCCGTCACTCTTTCTGAGCAAATAATAGATATCGGCAATTGTTTTTGATTAATTACTGTAAAGCTATGATGTATTAACTGAAAACAGATTAGTCTTAAAAAGCTATGAGTTAATAACTGGAAAACTATGTTTTAAATACCACTTCAGTACTGTATTTGCTTGAGCCCTTATGTATAATTAGTGTGCTATAGTGTACTGTTGTTGTTATACCAGCTTCCGACTTCAGCCCCGTCCCCCTCAATGGCATTCCTCCTGGATGCACCCCTGTATTCAAGACCTATTTCTGGAGCCCCCAGGCCTGGGGCTCTCCACCCCTGATCTAGTGTGTCCTAATTCTGCTCTTGGGCTAGAGTGTTCTATACAAACACTTCTTTTTCCATTTTGATAATCAAGCTGTTCTTCATGTACAACTAAATGTGAAGAAACATTTATCTCTTACTGTCATTACTTTTGGCTGCATCTGAAGGTGAGCTGCAGATATTATTTGGGTATTTTAAAATGAGACGCGTCCACGCATGACTCCCCCACCAATATGTGTCCAGCTGGTCGTTTGGTGGTGGTGCGCTGGGGGAGCGTGTTTCCGTGAGCCACTCATCAGCCACCCATGGCCACACATGGAGCACTGCTGAAAAATCAGGAGTGCTCCGTGCAGGGCCAGCCAAATGTGTGGCGGCTGCCTCTGTGGCCAGGTTAGGCATGCTGGCAGCCACCCATTTGAACCTCTCCCCACACTCCACATGTGTGGGTGCCCCGCAGCCATGCCACTCAGCAGTCATGGACACACACCCCCGCCTTACTTTTGTAAAAACACCCTTTGACTCTTATCTTAAATTAACTTTCAACTAATACCCCAAATAACAATGATAAGAGGAGCCTTCAGCACACAATATTAAATGGAATGCTGAATGCCCCACCATGGAATGCTATCCAACACACAAATACTTGCAGCTCATCTTTTAAATGGACTATTCTGAAACCACCCTATGACCTTTTAGAGACATAAAATATGTTGGTCTTCTGTATTACCCTTGCAATTACAACTCTGGGCACAATCCTCCATCTGTTGAAGACAATGGCAAAACTCCCATTGACTTAATGGCGGTAGATGGTCTTGTCTGTTTTTTACATGATGTGAATTAACTTCTTTCAAGGGCTTAGGGGAAAAACTGATAATCTACAGCCAGTTTCCCCTTATTTACTCATTGTGTTACAAGACTCCAGAAGGCTTAGTAAAATATTTCTTTTAAAATATTTGTCAGTAGTAGCAAAAGCTGGAAAATAAAGAATTGGACATTCATGGCTACTTATTATTATTATTATTATTATTTATTATTATAAACATTTATATAGCGCCAGTAGTGTGACCTGGAGCTGTACAGAACATCATAGTTTTTTTAAAAAAAATGTAATTGTTTGTAATATCTGCATATTTCTCATTGTCTGTTTTTAACACATTCCATTTTTTCTCCTCCCCCCCCCGAACAGAATCTAACAGTTTTGCATTGTTTTTCCTCAAATGAGCATTGTCCACTGAGAGGAATAAAGATGGTAGGGGAGTAGCCTACAACACTACGTCTTAGGAGGCAAAGAGGTTGATCTGATATTGTGTAAAGGTTTATTATTATTATTATTTTATTATAAGTATTTATATAGCGCCAGCGATGTACCTGGCGGTTTACAAAGACTAAGATAGACATGGTCCCTGCCCGAGAGCTTACAATCTAAAGACGGGGAGGGGAGACAGGGAAGGGGGAACAGAGTGAGAGACAAGGGATGCAACAATCATGAGGATGCGAGAACTCAGGTACACGTTCTTGGCTTGGTTACAGTACAATGGGAGTTTGCAGATAATAGGTGGGGGATAATTCTGGGTGGGGATGGTTGGCAGGAGTTAGGAAGGGCGGAGCGGAAGAGGTGGGTTTTGAGAAAGGACTTGAAGGTGTGGAGGGTGGGGGCAAGGCGGACGAGGGGAGGGAGGGAGTTCCAGGCGTGCGGGGTAGTGAGGGAGAAGGGATGAAGGTGGTTGGGGGAGCAGAGGAGGCATGGGAGGGTGAGAGACGGGATGGAAGAGGAGCGGAGTGCTTGAGCAGGGGTCCGGAGGGAGATCAGGGCAGAGAGGTAGGGGGGAGCGAGGTTGTTGGAAGGGCTTTGTAGGTGAAGACGAGGAGCTTGTGCAGAATATGCTCAGGAAGAGGGAGCCAGTGGGGAGAGGAGAGGATAGGCTGCACATGGTCAAAGTGACGGGCTAGGTGGATGATCCTGGCAGCAGAGTTTTGAACAGAGATAAGGGAAGAAAGGTGAGAGTGGGGAAGGCTAGTGAGGAGGAGGTTACAATAGTTGAGGCATGAGATGACTAGGGCATGGATGAGAGTTTTGGCGGATGAGACGGACAGAAAAGGGTGGATATTGGCAATGTTGTGGAGGGAGAAGCAGCAGGATTTGGCAACGGTCAATGTGGGGTTTGAAGGTGAAGTGTGAGTCGAAGATGAAGCCCAAGCAGCGGGCTTGGGGGGCAGGGAGGATGGAGACCCCGTCAATGGTAATTGACAGGGAAGAGGGAGAGGAAGGATTGGGAGGGAAGAGAAGGAGTTCAGTTTTTGCCGTGTTCCATTTGAGTTGGCGTTCAGATATCCAGGCGGAGATACAGTTGGTGAAACGAGCTTGAACAGAGGGGGAAAGGGAAGGAGTGGAGAGAGAGAGAGTTGAGTGTCGTCAGCGTATAGGTGGTATTGGAAACAGTGGGAGGCAATGAGTTTGGCTAGGGATTGGGTGTAAATAGAGAAGAGGAGAGGGCCAAGGACAGAGCCTTGGGGAACCCCGACCAAGAGGGGTGAGGAGAAGGAGAGGGAGGAGTTAGGAAGAGATACATTGAAGGAGTGGTCAGAAAGGTAAGAGGAGAACCAGTCGAGGACAGAGTCCTGGAATCCAAGCGAGTAGAGTGATTCAAGCAGGAGCGAGTGGTCGACAGTGTCGAAGGGAGCAGAAAGATCAAGGAGGACAAGAATAGAGTAAAGGCAGTTGGATTTAGCCACAAGAAGATCATTGGTGATCTTAGCAAGAGCAGTTTCAGTGGAGTAGAGGGGGCAGAAGCCAGATTGGAGGGGGTCAAGGGAGGAGCTGGCAGAGAGGAGGTCGAGGCAACGGGAGTAGACAACCCGTTCAAGGAGCTTGGAAGCAAAAGGGAGGAGCGAGACAGGGCGGTAATTAGAGGGTTCAGAGGGATCCAGAGTGGACTTTTTGAGGATGGGGGAGACAGTGACGTGTTTAAAGGCAGAGGGGAAGGAGCCGGTAGAGAGGGAGATGTTGATGATGTGCAGGAGGGGAGGGGCGACGGTGGAGGGAATGGAGATCAGGAGGCAGAAAGGAATGGGGTCCAGGGGGCAAGTGGAGGGGTTGGAGGAGGAGAGCAGGGAGGAGATTTCCTCAAGGGAGGTGGGAGGAAAAGAGGACAGGAGAGAGGTGAGGGGAGTAGTAGGGGGAGAGAACTTGGAAGCGATTTCCAGGCAGATGTTGTCAATATTAGAGGTGAAAAAGAGCAAGATGCTGAGCGGAGGGAGAAGAGAGAGGAGGAGGACAGGGGGGTTTGAGAAGGGAGTCAAAGGTGGAAAAGAGGCAGTGAGGGTCCCGGGAGCAGGACTCAATGTGTGAGGCATAGTGCTGCTGTCTAGCGAGGGAGATAGCAGAGTTGAGCGATGAGAGGCAGAATCTGAAGTGGAGGAAGTCAGCGTGGTAGTGGGATTTGCACCAGAGGCATTCAGCAGCCCGGGTGCAGGAGCAGAGATGTCGAATGGTGGGGGTGAGCCAAGGGCAAGGGTTACGGGAGCGAGCTGGGCGGGAGGAGAGGTGGGCAAGGGAGTCAAGGGTGGAGGCGAGAGAGGAGTTGAAGGTGGAGGAGAAGACCAAGGAGAGAAGAGGGGAGAGGGAGGAGGCAAAGTCCTGGGGCACAATGGCCTGCAGATTGCAGAAGGGGCGGGGAGATGGGGAAGAGGAGGGAGAGCAGTGAGAGAGGCTGAAGGAGGCAAGGAAATCCCTTCTGTCGTGTAACTGATATTTTTTTAGTGTTAAATATGCGTGGTTTGACAGTATTTGATTTGATATAGGGGATGTAACTGACATCTTTCTTTTTAACTTTGTTTTTGGTTAAACAACCGTAAATAAGTGAACTGAACTGAAACTAAAACGCTGTGGATGCCAGGAAACTTAATGTAACCTACCATCCTGTGATGGTATTTGAGACCAGATCTCATTCTTTCATAACCATTGGTTTCATATCTTCTATCAAGGCTGTAAGCTACTGGTGGTCACATTTTACAGGAAGTCTAACTTCTTAATGGCATCTAAATTACTGCGCAGAACTGGTTCTTCTTGTTCTGAATAGACAGGACTCTTAACTTTAAGATGACATTCATACAGTCTGGTGACAGACTTTTCTAGGTTTTTGACACAAGCCAGTATGTTACCCCTTAAGCAAGAAAGGCTAAAACTCCAGTATTGCAAATAGGAGCATAACTGCTACCATAGACCACTTAGTCTGTCTTCAATACTCAGTGTAGCGAGAATGTGATTGCCATCTTGGTCTCAAACAAGAGAGGGAGACAAAAGTAGTTCAGATGATATCTTTTATTGGACCAACTTCTGTTGGTGAGGGTATGAAAGCTTTTGAGCTACACAGGACTCTTCATCGGTAATAAGCAAGTCAGAACTAAAATTGAGCAACTGCAAGATGGGTGTATACATAAACGCAATGGTTATGGAAGAAAATGTGTGTGTTTATGTATATATCACTGTCTCACAGTTGCTCGATTTTAGTACTGACTTGCCTGTTGCTGATAGAGTCCTGTGTGGCTCAAAAGCTTGCATAACCCTAAACGGCTTGGGCCCCAGGGATCTGAAAGACTACCTCCTCCCTCATGTCCTGTCGCAGCCTCCGAGGTCAGCTGGGAGCAGCCTCTTGCCCGTACCGGCTGCTCATGAAGTTTCTACAGCAACGACACATAGAGAGGCATTCTCAGTGGCAGACCCACAATTATGGAACTCCCTCCCCCCCCTTGGAAGTTCGTCTGAGCCTGTTCATCTTCCGAAAACGATGCAAGACTTTCTATTTAACCAGGCGTTTGGCAGACAGGGATTGGGTGAGGGGGGGAGGGGCTAAGGGAATTTTTTGATTGATTGTAAACTGCCCTGAGCCTTTATGGAGAGGCTGGCATATAAATTTAAATAAATAATTAAAAATAAATACCCTTGCCGACAGAGTTTGGCCTAATAAAAGATATCATCTGAAGTTCACTACTTTGTCTCCATTCAGTACTCGGGAAATTATTAGAACAAATATAAAACAATTGGTCTGAAAGCACCTATAGGATAATGGGGTGATTGCTAGCAACCAACATTGGTTTGTTCAGAACAAATAATGACAAACTAACCTTAACAAGATAACTGGGTTTTCTGGTAAGGAGAATGCAGTAGACATAATGGGCATTTTTACACACACGTTAAAGTTCCGGATTTTTCAGACTTCTGGGTTTACAAGTCCACAAGTAAGTTCCGGATTCATTTTTCTCACACACACTGCCCTGATGCAGTTCCTGGATGCATTCTTCACACAAACACTGCCCTGAGGCAGCCTAAAGTAGCCGCAGCTGTAGATGTGAGAGGCTGCCATGGAAACCAAGTGACCACAGCTGCCTGGAGCAAAGCAGTTTACCAGGAGAACTTTTCTCTCTCTCTCCTGTGGAGGCAGGCAGTCTGTGCTGGGCTTTGCTCCTCCATCTCAGGAATTAGGCAGGATCAGGTCTGTGATTGACTGTCAGTACCTTGGGGAGGAGCAACCCTAACCCTGCTAGCCCAGATCTGTTCCTGCCTCCACAGGGAAAACAGCAGGAGGTTTTCTCTTCAAGGGAAAGCCAGGTCTTTTTTTTTTTTTTAAAAAAAGGTTAGGGTAGCTAGTTAGCTAGCATTCCGGTGTGGCCTAGAGGAGCGGGACACTCGCCCCAGATCTCCCTCCCCCCCCCCCTTTCAGGGAGGGCGGCATGGGGCTAGAGGGAGTCCCTTTTTTCGGCGCTGGAATGCTCCCCGCAAAAAGGACACGCGGGGCAGATCGCCCCAAGGGTTTCTCGCCCCCTCCTACTAAGAGGGGGTGATTGGATGAGGGAACATTCAGCCCCGACCCAAGGGCCTCAGAACCCGCCCATAGCACTTCAGTGGTGCACGCGGGCACTCCAGCACCACAGACACCGGGGGGAAGTCCGGAAGCTTCCCGCCCGCCACCAGCCACCGCGGATGCCGGCAGGGTGAGTGCAGGCCCGAGGGCCCCTGCGGAGACCCCATAAGGCCCCCCATCAGCAGGGCAGGAGCCCAGAAGGGAGAGTGAGCTGGCTCCCAGTCAGGCCATCAGGCCCAGGAGTGCAGGAAGGGCCCCAGAGACTCAGGCGGCTGCCATAGTTTCCTGTTCTTGGCCTCAAAGCGGAGGCAGGTCAGGCCTCTCGGAGAGGGGCAGCCCTCCGGGCAGGGATAGGCCCATCCATGGGGCAGACCCAAATGGCGGGAGAACGCCATCCCTGCAACGCTCACGCGGGGCATCTAGCCCCAGGTTGCATAACCCTCGGGGGCTGCGCCCCAGGAGACAATCTCCCAGTCAACCCTCCCTCCGGCGCCACTCTAGGGGGTGCAGGGGCTCCAGAGAAGGGCCCCTTTCGCCTCACACTACAGAGAGCCATAGGGACTCGGGAGAGGCAGGTGAGGGGCATAGCCACAGGCGCAGACCCCGCCGCTCGATCTCGTCCTTTGGCTCATCTAGGCACAGTAGGTGCTGCAGGAGGTGTCCCCGAGCTCGCTTCCCTCTCAGGGAGTGCCGCAACCCGTTCCGAGCAAGTAGCAGGGCTGGGGCACAGGGGGAAGAGGGAGATGTTCCCCCTGCAGTATTGCAGTGGCTGGGGAGACAGCTGGTCTCTAAGGGGGATGGGGGGAGTGGCACACCTTTTGGGAGGAACCCCATTGGCCCCGCCCCCTCTGTGATGGGGGTCAAATCCTGAGGGGCCAGCCGGGGGGGGAACTCTCCCCCTGGACCCATAGATCTAACTCCCCCGAACCAGGGATGGTCAGCAAGGGCGGCGCGACTTCGACCTCCCCCTCGGGTCCCCCAGATACGGAAGAGGGAGAACTCGTTGACGAGCCCCAGGACCCGGTGTCAAAAGCGGGGGCACGTATTTTCCAGCCCAGTCGTTTTCTTAATTTAGTGGCCAGCGTAGCGGCCAGGATTGGCCTATCCCTACCCCCGCCACCTGCTCCCACAGAGGCGAATTTAGCGGAGGATGCCTCCCTCATGTTGCCCCCAGAAGAGGTGGATGCCTCCAGGCTCCCCCTCCCGTCGCTCTATATGAAGATTCTGCAGGGCGAGTGGGCACAGCCAGTGAAGGCCAAAGAAACCCATTTGGTGGCAAGGCGTCTTTATGCTCTCCCAGAGGATCAAGCGGCATCCATCGCCCTCCCCCAGGTGGATGCGGACGCAGCAGACCTCTCAAAGGCCTCGGTTCTTCCCACAGATGGGGAGGGGACCCCAAAGAACCCACTTGACAGGAAAATCAAGACGTTTCTACGAAGAGACTTTGAGGCCGTAGCTACGGCGTGCGGGGCTGCCACTTTGGGTTCGACCTTCGCCCGCACGATGGTTCTTTGGATGAAGGACTTACGCCGCTTGCTACCTCAACAGAACTGAAGGACGGCTTGAGAAAACTGGCCTCTGCTGCCGCCTTTGTTGCAGATGCAGCAGTGGAGTCGGCTCAGTTTTCAACACACTCTATGGCCAAAAGCGTCATGGCGCAAAGGGCAGTGTGGCTGTGCCCCTGGAGAGCGGACCTACATTCCAAAATGGTGCTCATGTTGGCACCCCTCACGGGGACAGCTGTTTGGAGAACCAATGGATAAGGTCCTGACAGACGAGCCTGAGAAAAAGAAGGGTCTACTGGTAAACCCAGGAAAGAAGGAGCCCCGTAGACGGCAACCTTTTCGTCAGCCATTTTGGCAACACCCCCTCCCCCCCCCAGAAGAGGAGACTTCTCATCGTTTAGGCCCAGAGGGGAGAGGAAGAGGAGTCAGTTCCAAGGCCCTCGACGCCAGGAAAGAACAGACAAAGCGAACCCCCCGCCCTCCTGACTCTCTTCAGACTGTACCCTCTCCGTCGTCCCTGGGGGTCTGCCTGCAAGCTTTTGCTCATCAGTGGGACGGGACGACGTCCGATCGCTGGGTCAGGGAAACCATCAGGGAGGGCTATGCTCTCGAGCTGGAATCCTGGCCAAGAAACCTATTCAGGCGAGCGCCTGCACCCAGACTCCCCGACAAGAGGGCTCGGACCCAGGGAGCCATCAGTTTGCTTACGAAGACAAACATTTCCAATACCGAGCCCTTCCCTTTGGCCTGGGATCCTCCCCCAGAGTGTTCACCAAACTGCTGGTGGCAGATCTGAGGAAGAAGGGAATACATGTGTTCCCATACCTAGACGACATTCTGGTCAGGACACCATCAAGAACCAGATGCGAACAAGCAGTCAGGGAGACAGTGAACTGTTTGCACAGCCACGGGTTCGTGGTAAACTGGGAGAAGAGTTGGTTGGTGCCGGAACGATGCATCCTCCACCTGGGAGCCCTCCTAGACACGGTGCAAGACAGTCTTTTTCTCTCCAACGAAAGGGAACAGAGGATTCGACTGGAGCTCTCCCATCTCAAGGACAACAGCTCAGTGCCAATCCTGTCCTTGGCAAGGGTGCTGGGCTTCATGGTATCCTGCATGGAGACAGTGGGTGGGCTCGCTTCCACCTGCGCCCGTTACAGGTGTTCCTAATGCCGTGGCAGGAACTCATTGCCGCAAAATTCACCAAGGTGATCCAGCTCCCACCAGACCTTCTATCATCTGTAAGCTGGTGGCTCGCTCCTTGCAGATTTGCAGTAGGTCTCCCCATTCAGGAGCCCTCCAGGGTAACCGTGATGACGGACGCCAGCCTGAGGGGGTGGGGAGCTCACTGCGGTTCCCAGTTGGTACAGGGCACTTGGTCAAGCACGGAGCGGGGATCTCACATCAATCTCCTCGAACTGAGAGCAATCCGACTGGTACTCCAACAGTTAATTCACCTGGTGAGGGGGCAGCACGTTCTAGTGTGCACAGAGAGCACGACGGCAATGGCGTTTGTGAACAGGCAAGGGGGGGGACACGATCACAGCGTACAATGGCCGAAGCGACCCACCTGATGTCTTGGGCAGAAGCCAACCTTCTGTCTTTAATAGCCCTGCATGTCAAAGGAGAGGAAAACATTTGGGCAGACTGGCTCAGTCGGCAGACAATCGACCCAGGAGAGTGGGCATTACACCCAAGTGTATCTTCACAACTGACATGCAGGTGGGGCTCACCCAGCCTCGACCTGTTTGCCTCTCGCGACAACCGCAAGGTCAGCCGCTTCTTCTCCAGGCATCGAGACAGCCAGGCAGAGGGAACGGATACCCTTTCCAATCCCTGGCCGAATCAACTGTTGTATGCCTTTCCACCAACGCCTCTGATCCCCCGATTCCTAAGGAAGGTCAAGCGCCGGGGTGCTCAAGTCATCGTAGTCGTGCCGAACTGGCCTCACAGACCACGGTTCTCAGCCATCAGGAAGATGCAGATCGGACAAGAGGTCAGACTTCCCTTGAGGGAGAACCTCCTGTCACAGGGACCCGTTCGCCACCACAACCTTGCAAGACTAAATCTAACTGCCTGGAGGTTGAGCAGGACCGACTAAGCACGTTTGGGTATGGCAACAAGGTGCTGCAGACCCTACTAGCAGCAAGACGGCCATCCACTAATCGAATATATGACACTACCTGGAGAGCGTTCCAGGGGTGGGCGTCAGTCCATCACGTTCCTCCCTTGGCAGCGGGGGTCCCAGAAATCTTAGCTTTTCTGCAGACAGGCTTGGACAAGGGGCTAACGACAAAAACCCTCAGGTGACAGGTGTCGGCGCTGTCGACGGTCCTAGCAGTACCAGGACACGAGGTGCTCGGGGCCCACCCCCATGTCCAGAGATTCTGAAAGGCAGCTACTTCCCTGAACCCAGCAACCAGACACAGGTTCCCTTTGTGGAGACTCAACGTGGTGCTCGAGGCGCTTCAGGGACCTCCATTCGAGCCACTGCAGCAAGTTTCTGTGAAGATCCTGTCTTTTAAGGTAGCTTTTCTGGTGGCGATCACTTCAGCGAAAAGGGTCTCTGAACTGGGAGCCCTGTCAGCAGACCCGGAGCTGTGCCAGGCAGCCTTTGGGCGTCGAGTACTGCAGAGGGTCCTGGCGTGAGACCCAGGATTCTCCTGTGGGGGTTGGCATCCATGTTCAGGGGACATCGCTTGGGTATAGCCCAGCACGGACTGCCTGCCTCCGCAGGAGAGAGAGAGAGAGGAAAATTTGGTGACATACCTTGTGAATTTTCCTTCTTCTCTCGTGGGGAGGCAGTCCAGCCCACCCCCATGGATGCTCGGTCTCATCCCTCCTTAGGTTCAGCGAGCTTCTTCAGTTAGGAGAGGTTTTAGATAGTTGGTCATTTTTCTTCCCCGTCAGTGTCAGAGGGGTTGTTACCCTTACGAGGAGAGTTCAGCTAGGTGTTCCTTAAGTAGGGTCACTAGCAGTAAGTTTGTTTTTGTTATAGGTCAGAGTTACCTTTTAGGCCACGGGGATAAGAGAAAGTTTGGCTTGGGAAGTCACTGATCTGGGCTAGCAGGGCTAGGATTGCGCCTCTCCTAGGTACTGACAGCCAATCACAGACCTGATCCTGCCTAATTCCTGAAATGGAGGAGCAAAGCCCAGCACGGACTGCCTGCCTCCCCACGAGAGAAGAAGGAAAATTCACAAGGTAAGTCACCAAATTTTCCTTTTACACACAAAAGTTCCGGGAGAAGTTCTACGCAGAAGTTCAAAGATCCGGATGTTTAAGATCTGGGTGAGTGATTTAGACACACAGAAAGTTCAGGATGTAACAGCAAACATCCAGGAGAACTGTGTGTGTAAAAACACCCATTGTCTTTTCTTCAGCAAAATCTTTGACATGGTTCCCTTACATGTGAATCTCACAACCAAGCTAAGGAATTGTGGGCTAGAGGAAAGTACCATTAAGTGGGTATGTAATTAGTTAAATAGCTGCTTCCAAAGAGGAATAATTATTGATTGAACGTCAAACAGGAGGGAGTGCTGTGATTACCCGCAGGGGTCAACCCAGCTTCTGGTTGAAAGGCACAATTGTAGGTTTTCCTTAAAATTCAGGAGCAGGAAACCCTTCTTAAGAATGCTGAGGAATAGATATGGTGGCGTTGCTGCTTGGCTTTGTACATGCTGGGGGAAATCCATTTGTATAAAACCAGTAATTTATTTTTGGTTTTTGTTCTGGATTCTGCAGGTTGGTATGTGGTCTGGCAGCTGTTTTTATCAAAGTTCAAGTTCCTGAGAGAGCTGATAGGAGACACAGGGTCCCAGCAGGGAGATAATGAGCTTACGGAATCAGAAGCCGAACAGGAGACTCCACCGACTCCACAGAGGGGTAGACCAAAATCAGCACGACAGCGAAGGGCACCCGCCGAAGAAGCTACTTAAAAAAAACCACTCTGGGCATTCATCAGACTATAAGGAACACCGCTGCACTGTGTGATTCAATGGTTTGGTTTTACCTACCTACCAAGTAAGAGAAAACAAGACAGTAAACGTTTATTCTTGGATTTCAACTATACACTACATCGGTTGGGGTTCAGAAAGGGCTTCAGTGGTGAGCCCTACAAGACTAGAAAAGGGGGTAGGAGAAGACCGGTAACTGCGATAATGTATCTTGACAAAGTTGTGTTGCTGTAGCTCTTGCTCCATGCTGGTTCCTGGTCCATAGCCCAAACCTTTTGCACCAGTATGGTAAGCATTCATAACTGAAATTGTTGCTAAACTTCCCTTCGTAACACCATGAGCAAAACCTAGCTTAATTTTTCACATTTAGTTTCCTTTAATTGTACAGACCTCTCTTTAGCCAGTCGTTGCACATAAAAATATCCTGCTTTGGACACCATGCCAATGCAGGCTTTAGTAACTCCTCTTCTTCAGGGGAGAAATCAATACTAGGAGCATGTGACATGGGGGTTGAAACTTATCAGATGCACGCAGGCAACAAGACCTGCTGCCTTGGTTTTGATGCAAGAAGGGTTTCAGGTTTAGGGGAAAATAAAAACCTGCTAGACTTTTGTATTCTGTGTTATCTGAACCTCTGGCTCCTCCCATCTCCAGTAAACATGGAGCATTTGTTAAATACCCTTGCTGCTGAGTACCGTTCAGTGGCATCTAAGTCACGTACGTAGCTCACTTTAAAATGGAACCATTTGTACATCAGATATTTGGTGACAGGTGTTTTCTTTCCTGGAAATAATTATAAAGAGATTCTGACAGATTTTAAGGATGCCGTTGTAACACACTCTTGCAATGTCACTGGTACATCCTATTTATTACTGGTTTTACCATCAAACTAGCAGATACTTCTTGTCGTCACGATAAATCGGCTATTGAAGAGTATCCGCTTTTGCAATGTAGCTTGTTGAGTTTTCCTTCTAGCTGCATTCCCTGCATTCAAACTATGCTCAACAGAGGCTTTGGAAAAATGTCTTAAGGCTTCATAGAAGCCAAAAACCATGAACTTTTGAGTACTAGACTGGTGAGCTATTTCACTTGAACTGCAGCTTCGAGTGATCTGAAGACCTTTCATTGAACAGAACTCTTGAACAACTATGGGAGAAGAGCACTTTAAAAAAAAAACACTTTAGTTATCTGTGGACACCGTTTAAAAGCTTATATGTCTTGGGATCTGGAGACAATTATTCACTGAAATACATTGCAAGCAGCTGATATACTCCTAATGTCAGTATTAAAACACACAATGGCTGTGTTGGGCCTTCCTTGGAAGTTCTGTATTCTGTGTCTTCATATGCTAGCATGTTTTATGATGGGGTTATGCTTTTCAAGCATGGTTACACATCAATTTGCACATATCCTGTAAATCTGTATAATGTTACAAAACAAAACACAAGTGAAAGTGTCTTGATCGTGCCCATCACCAGGTTTCTTCCTGATCTGGAAAGAAAAAGAAAATGACTACTGATAAAGGGTAATATATTCCTCATTGTATTCACTCCAAAGTCAGCATTCAGATTCTCTATCCCGATTATCTTGAGTGTATCCCTTGCAGGATGTATGCGATGTTATAGTAAGCCTTTTTACGTGACTTAAACCCTTCATTTTTCTAGTGCTCTTAAAATCTTGGAAAACTATTGCTTTCTCTTAATTTATGTTCTGAAAGGGTTTTTATTTATATAGTAGTTTTTTCATTAACTTTTTTAAAAGACTGCAATTGGACTTACATCCTGCTATCCGGCACTGGCGTAATGTGCCTATATAAATGCGCACACAGCAAAAGGCTACAATTTCTTGACTGTCCTGCTGTGAGAAATAATGGATAACCCACAGGCAGTCTCTAGTTTTAAGAGCCGTGGACAAAATGTGAAATTACAGCAATATGCACACCTAGCAGGGTAGCATTCAAAGCATGGGGCACAATGAATTAACTTAATGGCAGGGACGAAGAGGGGGGTCTGAGATCTTTGAGTGCTGACATTTACTTTCATCAAGCATGCGATAACATGGAAATTTAAAGCTAAAGTCTGTAATCCCAAACCCACTTACTCTGGAGTAATTCAATTGAAGCTCGTAGGTTTTCAATAGGGCTAGTCTGGAATAAATGGCTTGCGGGTCATTGCCAAGGAATATAGAACTCTGGGGAGCTAGTTCATTGCTGCCTGTTCTTCTTCTGACCAATTGAAACACTTCCATCCAAGTAACCATTTTCCCTTGGGCAGGGGATCCATGTAGTCTGGGAAAATAGCCAGCGCTGTTTCATTACTAATGCTGCTATGGTCAGTTATCAGTTACACTAAATCTTGCCAGTGACAAAGTATTCTTAATCCTTACAGCAACATGACAGCGATACTTACATTATGGGGTTAATTAATCTGAACTGTGTAATTTTGGTGACAAAGATATGTATAAGGTATAGCAGAGAATCGAGTTATGACTTATTCCTACTCATGTTACAAATATGGTAGGAGGTTCTCTGTGTTGGAATTTTTATGTGAAGCTGTACAACATGGCTGTATTTATGTGAATGTGTGTGTGTGACTTAGTCTTACGTTTCACCAGTTCAGTAGGATTTAACTTTTTATTTTGGAAATTTTTTACTAATAGGCTCCTAAAATATTTTATCTGTAGCCAGGCATGTAGTTCTTAATTAACAAGTAAAGGTCTAAATTACTGATTTTAATAACCCTTGCATAATGGATTTATATTTGTACTTTTTAAAAGAATACTAATGCCTTAGTGTTGCAACCATTCTACTGAATGTATTTCCAGTTTTTTTTCCTTTTTGATAATTTAAAATATATCCATATCACTTTAGTAGCAGGGACTGTAGAGACCTTGAGTCAACAGAGCAGCCTGATTTCTCCATTCAATGAAAGCTAAAGCCCCCAGCCATGAATACAGAACATGCCTATAATGGAGTCTGGCTGAAAATATTAGGGTAATTATGGTTAAAAATGAGGTCCATTTGCATCCTTGCAGAATTTTTTGCGATCACATTTTGACTTGTCATGATGCCCTTGAGGTTTTTTTTAATCATGATTTTAGCATTTGCCCGTGAGATTACTCCTATGCAGTTCATTCACTAACTGCTGCTGCTACATCTGTTTTAAAGTCAATGAACGGGCAACTTCCTGTTTTCTGTCGGGTTTTCACTGAACTAGCTCGACCTGTGTGTACATTTCCAATTTAGTGCTGTACATTATGTCCGACATTGTTTGATGGCCAGGAGAAAGTATTCTGCGTGATCATTTTGCCTTGCCGGTGTTCACTGTTAAATACTGTACCTGATGCTTTTGTGGTTTACTGTATCCATTCATCATGTTGACGGTTCTCTTTTAAACTGACTGCACAGATAACTTTAAGAAAAATAAAATAACCCAACTTGACATGGGTGCTTTGAACTCTTGAGAGTATGAGTCAACTTCTTGGGGAGTTGCT
The DNA here is from genome assembly GCA_003113815.1 of Sphenodon punctatus. NCBI lineage: Eukaryota > Metazoa > Chordata > Lepidosauria > Sphenodontia > Sphenodontidae > Sphenodon > Sphenodon punctatus. The sequence continues at coordinate 472,836 of QEPC01007433.1, read as the reverse complement.
GGTACCTTGATCAAAAAGTGAACACGCTTATTGTTTAAAACAAGCTGTTTAGCAAGTCCTTAAGTTAGAAATCAACACATTTCCTTAGCAATGTTTTCCTCTTTTTTCTCTCTTGAACCTTTACTCATAATCCACCCTGCAGTGCCAACCTGTGCAGTGTGTGTCTTTAAATCAACCCATTAATGTAGTAGTTTGGTTTGAAAGCAGAAGACTTGGGTGGGAGGAGGAAATGTGTTTTTATTAGAGCACATGAAAATTGGGGACTTTGGGCTCTTGTTTCTAATGGGACTACTCGGAAGTAAGTAGTTTGTGAATCATAGCATTATTCTGTAATCTTAGCTCTTGTACCTTCATCTGTAGAAGTGGGCGAATAATACAGTAGAGTGATAAGCATCTAAGGAAAAATGGTTGTGGTGGGATGACTGATACATGGCTCTTTGGAATTCAGTCCAATAGGCTTCAAGTCTGAGTATATGAGGGGAAACTAGTGGTGGTGCTAATCTAGGACGTGCTCCCAGGAGTGAATGCAAGCATATCAGCTGGGTTTTTTAATGAATTTTGGCAGCATCAGCAGCCTTTGCCACTCTGAGGGGCATGATAACTCATCTGACTCCCTGCCAGACCAGCTGGAATCACTCTTGGGTGGGGTTGACTGGAAATTTTTTGATAACCTTTTTCTTGACCTGAGAAATCCTCCTTTTCGTAAGAGAAAATGGAATATGGAAGGAGGGTTAAGTGAGGGAGGGATTCCCTGCCTAGCGCAAGGCATAGAGGCGTGTCGTCTCCATTAGAGCTGCAGCAGGGAGCACACTTGATACCCGTAGGTAATTCCCACGTTTCTGGGCACCCCCAGCGGGCACCCAATGTATTTACCTGGCCCCCATTGGGTGCCTGGCTGCCCAAAAATGCAGAAATTACCAAACTTTCCAGAACACCTTGAAAAGCCCCAGGGAGCTGATCTCAACCTCTGCCCCCACCAGCGGCTCCCCACACTGACTCTCCACCCGGCTGCTCCTCCAAGTCCCAGCTGGTGAGCTGGGGTCTTTCCACTTGGCTTTTTCTGAGCTGGTTGGGGAGCAAGGAGGCCTCTTCTGGTGCGCAGTGTGCAAACCGTACATGCAACCTGCATGCACCCCTGCTATGGGTCATGACCCATTATTATTATTTATTATTCATATAGCAGCTGACACTGTACAATCAGGAGTTAAACAGGTCCCTTCCCCAAAGGGCTTATAGCGGGGGTGCGCCAGAAGGGCCTGCCTCGCTCCCCTCCTCCGAGTATAAAAATACTCTGCCAAAAAGGCTAGAAAGGGAAATTCTTACCACCAAAGAGCAATATAATCATATGCTCATGAATACAATTTCAAAGGGTTCTATTAAATCCCCATTTGGATTTATGGGGATTTAAAAATATACAAATAATACAAAAAGATTTGGCCAAGTATTTTTATACATTTACCAGCTATTGGCTTTTTATAATATTTTGTCCTTTTATTTTTGTGTAGGAATACTGAATAATATCCTCCCTACTTTGAACAGAGTTAGTCCCATTTTGGGGTAAGATTGAAGTTCACAAACTGGGGTTGTTTTTTACTTATGCCCTCCTCCCTTCTTATATTCTTATATTTTTATATTTGCATAGTGTTCATGAATTGTTTAATATGTTTTTTCTCCCTCTGTTTTTTTTCCCCACTAGAGTCTACACATGTATGTTTATAACAGCTAATAATTCCCACTGGAGAAGGGGTTGTCCCCGAAATACGTGTGGGTTGTTTTTTCTTAGTCAGTTCTTCCTTTTATTCTATTATATATTTATACATGCATTGAGGCATTTTCCATGCTCTATTTCACACATAACTATTGTTTTTGCTTCATTAATTGTTCATTTGATGCTCTTTGCATTTTTTGGGTGTGTTTTGTGAGTGTGTAAGTAGTAAGTACAAGTATGGTATAAGATTGATTTACACATATTGTATTATTAAATACTGTATCCTTATCCCCTCCTTTCTGCTGTTGGGGGTGAGCATGTGGGTAGCCCATTGGGTCGCATTTAGGCATCATTTGGTGCCTGAATGGAACTGGGGCAAATTGGGTACCCCAGATTTGCCAAGATACCCATTTTGCTGGGTGTGGCACTCTAGTCTCCACCACAGATGAGATCTGACCAACTTCTCCTGCTGGGTGAAGGGGCTTCCTGGGACTAACCAGGCTGTTTTATTATTTATTTATTTTTAAAATTTCTAGCCCGCCCATCCTGCCACAGGCAGCTCTGGGCGGCTTACAAACAATAACAATAAAAACAACTTTTAAGACAATCAAAACAGGGAGGAACAAAAATATCCCTAACCTCCCCCCACCCTACCCATTCTCCCCATCAAAAGCCAGGCGGAACAGCCACGTTTTACAATGGCGTCAAAAAGAGGGGCGATCCGGGGCCAAACAAGCCTCCACCGGCAGGGAGTTCTGCAGCCATGGAGCAGCGACTGAGAAGGCCCTCCCCACTGTGGCCCCCCAGCAGACTCGGGGGACCTCAAGGAGAGCACCCCCTGATGATCGCAGGGGCCAATCCAAGACCCTGAGAGTGAGGTGGCAAATAGGGTGGGCCAAGGCCATTTAGGGTTTTGTAGGCAAACACCAACACCTTGAATCAGGCCTGGAAGACTATAGGCAACCAGTACAGAGACCGAAGAACCGGTGTAATATGTTTCCGGCGGCCGAGTCCCACCAGGAGACGAGCCGCCGCATTCTGCAACAACTGCAGTCTCCGAACTGTCACCATGGGTAGCCCCACGTAGAGCGCATTACGGTAATCAAGTTTAGAGGTGATGAAAGCCTGGGACTGCATAATGCTGGAATTGGCCCTGAGCCTGAAGCTGCAAAGTAGACTTCCTGGTCTCTCCAGCCCCCAGGCTGTTTCCTGCTGTGGGGCCCCCTAGCCAAGAAAAGGATACAGAAGGGAACAACTTGAGAAACCCTCTCTCTGGCCAGGATACCATAGTCAAGATCAAGAACTGTGCTTGTAGCTCTGTTCTCCCAGCTATGAGGGGGTATTTTCAAACGTGATCTCACCCGCCAGATGTTTCCCCAGGCATGATCAGGGCTGTCTCCACACTGTGGCAGCTTTTAGCCCATGCTGTTGCTCAGGGTCCTTGCCAAGTCATAGCTGAACACTGCTGTCAGGGCCAGCTTTACCCTAAGTGGGGCCCCAAGCAGGAAAGAAAAGCGGGGCCCCATATCTTCCTTTGCTGCCAGCGGGCCTAGGGGCACTCCCAGGCGTTTCCTGGCGTGGGCGGCACGCTACCCAGGCCTAGGCTCAGGGAGGGGCACTTCCCTCCGCCCATCCCTAAGCCTGAGTGGTCATTCGGTGACTGAATTGGACTTACCTGTTCCGTTGCCACGGCCGCTGCTGCCATCTCCAGGGCCAGGGGAATTGAGGGGGAGAGAGGCAGAGGCCCCGCTTCGCCCTCATTTCCCCTGGTCGAAACAGCCAGGCAGGCAGCGGAGGGGGCCAGCAGCGTGAGGGAGAGGCAGGGCATCTGCCTCTCTCTCTTCCTCATTTCCTGGCCAAGACTGTGCCACTGGTGCCAGGCAGCGGGGTGTGTGTGTGTGTGTGGCACAGAGTGTGGGAGAGGCAGGGCTTCTGCCTCTCCCTCACTCCTGCTGTCCCCCCGACCTGATTTTTTAAAAAAATAATAATAAAAATCAACCCCAAACCCGCAGGGCCCCCCCAAGCACGGGGCCCTGGGTGGCCGCCCCTACCCGCCCCGCGGTAAGGCTGGCCCTGACTGCTGTAGTCCGTGGAAGAGGTGGGTCGTCACATTTGATGGCCTGTTGTACCTGACTCCTAGCCCGGGGCTAGAGCTGTTCTTGTTTGGTGACTGGGCCAGATCCACTCCGCACAGGATCAAAGCATGATGGCGTGTCTGAAAATACCCAGGGAGTCCATTTAGCTTGATGCTTGTTCCATAGACCTAGAGCACAATCCAGCTCCATACAAGTTAATGGGAGTTTAGTTATTGACTTCAATGGGAGCTGGATCACGTTCCTAGTGTCCTTTCCCCCATAGCACAGGTTTAGTGGAGGGGGGCTCATCTCAGGCTTGTTCCTTTGTTTTCAAATTCTCCCTGTCAATATTCTCTGAAAATTTCACTTTCAAAATTCTGAAAGCAATTCTGAATATTATGAAGAAATGGGTGGCTCTTTCCTACACAGTTCTACTTGCATGTGATGTTTCCTAAAAGAAGTATTGGCCATTGGAAGAAGCTGCCGAGACTACCAACTCTCAGTTCTTCTGAAATTGTCAGGTCCCCAAATCCTGAGGTATTAAAAACCTAATTGATTTGTCCTGTGGTTTAAAACTTGGCTCCAAATCAAGAGGGGTGAAAAACCTACCTGTCTCCTTTTCCAGTCGGTTTTAATCACAGGTCAGAGATTTTCACACACAACCACAGAAACTGACATTCTAACACCCCAAATGGTGCTAATCTTAAAAATAAAAGCATACCGCTGTTGTCAGCTGCTCTTGCTATTGCTTGTTGATGGATACCAAGTGAGTGCCTTCAAACTGTGGTGAAATATGCCTTGAAGCATAGAAGGATGGAAATATTTCCCCTTCTGTGGTCTACGTTGAGAATTAGTACATATTCTGTGGACTGGATTGGAGTTTGGGGCAGAGGTGCGTAATGGGTACACTAAGGATGAGGGAAGGCAAGGAAGGGTCTAAATCATGATTGACCTTGAGTGCATGTCCTCATCACCACTCCCACCCACCTGGAGCTCACTTGATGCAGGAATTGGAAAGTGGCCAAAAAACCGAGGTGCAGTTCAGTTGTGGTCCATGAACTACAGGTTCCCCACTCCAACCTTAAAGCTTTAAGCTTATCTTTTGTGAAGATTGAGAGGCAAGTCAGTTTTCTGAAGACACACCCCTCTGGCTAGATTCACTACCTTTCCCAAACATACAAGAGAGTCATCAAAATTCTTGAGTAGCCGCTACAATGCCATGAAACAGATGTTGTTAAAATCACTGATTCCATGTTGTTAGTCTAGAGTGTGTGTGATTGCTATGTTTATCACAAATGTAAGTGGCACAACCTTCAGATATTTTTTATTGGACCGACTTTGACAAAAATTAGTCCACTAAAAGATATCATCCAAACTACTTTATATTATCAATTGGAATTTAGTATTGCCATTCCATTAAGTGCATGGGTGTTGCAGGTGCGATATTCCAATTGGAGAGAGGGAGAGAAGAGAAATGTATCAAGGAGGGTGATCCAGTTATTAAAGCAAGAGGCTATGAATTAAATCTGACTTCTGTTCAGTCCTTTCCTCCTCCTCCTATCTGCACTTTGATAGATCTTCCTATAAAATACATATTTTTCAAAATATTTGTGCCACCGCTTAAAATTGTTTGCTAACACAGGTCAAGTTATTAAATAACTGGGACATGACTCAAACACCAGGGCTTCAAGGAGACATTCTCCAAAGTGAGTGATTTGTAGATCTTGGCCCTGGATTGTAACTTCAGCACTTAGATTTTTCTTCAAGATTTGGGTGCGATCCTCCACCATACTCTCGCTCCTGTTGACTTTAATGGTGGAGAGGATTATACCCTCAGAAAGCCTGAGATAAACTTTAGACTTGCTTTCTGTTGAATCTGATCCCCATCATCATGGGAACCAAAATATCATATTGTAGCCAAAATCCAAGGTGGGAAAAGCCAGTTTGCTTGTTTTCACTGGAAAATGGGACTTAGTTATTACTATAATATAATATAAATTTTATTTGCGGCCGAGGTCAAAACCAAATACAAAAACAAAACACAGTAGACAGTACGGTAAACAGACGAATCACCCCATACCAGACCCATCCATGAAGTAAAGTAACAGGTTTACTGACTGATACCATCAAAACACAAAATATACAATTATATCCAGAAAAGTTTTCAGGCGCGTTTCTTTCAAGGGCTGCTCAAAATTCCAAATGGTACTCCTTTTGCAGCGATTATGGCCGAGTTAGGCCAACGCCGATGGTCTGTGGAAGCTTGGGCCCTTGATTTGAAATTCTGGGCCAAGCTACACACATCCCAGGAGCGGGGGCTGATAATGTTTTTGAAGGAGGACACTTTTAGGAGATCTTGGCAACAGGCAGCGGAGCTGTTCCTTTGTAAACTAGGCTTTCACCCTGATTATTGGGTGGGCAAAGAACGGGGGGTTATGATGAGTGTGATTCTAAGAAGGCTTCAGGATCAGGACTTCCAGGAGGAGACAGCTTCAATTAGAGCCTCGGCACACATGGCGAATTATCTTCCCTTTATTATTCCAGTTTTGGGGATGGCAGCTTATCTATCCTCAGCTGTTCTGCCACGGGGGAAGCATTTGCTCCTGTGTGCAAGGCTAAATGCCTTGCCAACAGCCCTATTTGAGGGGCGTCTGAGGGGCCTACCCTTTGCCGAGCATCTCTGCCCTTTTGATGGGCAAAGAGCTGAGACAGTCCAACATATACTTTTTAACTGTCATCTGTATGATACCATACGTTCTGAGTATCTTTCCACCTTTCTCTGGAAAATGGGACTTACTACTACTACTTATCATTTCTATAGCACTCCTAGGCATACACAGCGCTTTATAGTCACAGATTTTGGAGACAGGGCCCTGCCCAGTGGGCTTACAATCTAAGATGAACAAGGGTGAGGGGAACACAGGGAGACACAAACACACACACACACAAATTCCCATTTTACAAATAAGGAACTGATGCTGAGAGGTTATGACTTACCCAAGGCCACCCAGTGAGTTTATGGCTAGGGAAGGGTTCAAATCCTGGCTTCCCAGGTCCAGGTCCAGCACCCTATCCATTATACCACACTGGCTCTCAAGAGCATTAGCGCAATGGAAAACTCGGTCTCATACAGTTTTTCATTCCTGAGCATCCTTCAGTTTTTTCACCCTAGAGAAATCCTGCTCAAATGTATGTGTGTGCGCATTTGCTTGATGTTTCACCACAAGGTGGCATCTGCCTTCCAGGTTTAGCTACACAAGGACTGTCATTTTTGCAAACTTGCCTGGTCCTTTGAGCTTGAAAACTGAGCACATGAATTAGGATGTTGTTCTTGCTTTTAAAATAATAGCTGTAGCACTTCAAGATTTGGCTGAGAATCAAAGGCTAACAAAATGCAGGTGTTCCGGGGGCATGACTTTTGCTTTCTCTTTTACTCCTTGGCTACTTGGAATACCAGAGACCGTTTGTTCTGGTTCTGAGATTGGAGCACATGTCTGTTTAGTAGCATAGAATTATTGTCCTGCTCACCTTACCGTAGGGGAAAGATCGTGGTTCATAATATACATGATACTGGGGGCGTGGGGGGACTTGCTTTTTTATCCTTCACCATTGCACACAAGCAGCATTTCTCTATACCTGGGAGAAATGTAGTGGGGAAAGTACTTATAGATGATAATGTAAAGCAATAGTTTGGTTTTTTGGGTAGTTGTTTTTTGAAAAAAAACAAAAACAAACCATCATCCACATCTCTGGACCACGTGAAATGTTTTGTCATCAAATCGGTATGTCTTTTGTGACAAATGCAGTGAACAGACATCTGTGTGGAAAACCAAACCTCTAATAAAGCTGCTTTCCTATACCTTCCATTTGAGGACCTGGAAGGGCCCTGGGTATGAAAGTCTCTCCCAGCACTAGCCTTTGTAGTTTGTGAGGGGATATGTCTGCTCTTGTAGGGTTTGTTTTTTCTCTTCTAACTTCTAACTCTTTTGTTTGCAAAGATCACTTCTGATTAGGAATGAAAAGAACAAGAGACTTGACCCCACTTCTGCATCAGGAGCGGTGTGTGGGAAGGGTTACTACCTGAACAGCTGTTCTAGGGGAGAAGAAACGGAGAATCAGAGGGAAAAGCATCAGAAAAGGAAACAAGGGCAGGAAAAAGAGAGCTAAATAAAGAAGGGATAAGGATGAAAGAAGACAAGGGATGAGACAGGGAAAAGTAGACAAGATAAGCCAAGAAGAAATAGAGAAAGGACACCTATCATCCTCCTGCTGTGGAAAAGGATTTCAAATACAGATAGGACTGAAAAAGCATGAGAACCGACTCTATAAGAGCATAAGAGGTATCATACTGGGACAGACCAATGGTCATCAAGCCATGCATCCTGTCTCTGATTATGGCCACTCGGTCACCAGAGAAGTACACAACAGGTCATAACCTGCAAACGTATTGAGTCTCCGGGTGTTTTTAGACAAGCACCTCCCCACCCATTACCTGCCCATCATGCAGGTTACAGGGCCGCATTGACAGCCTATGCAGCCTTGCAGCATGCATGATGGGGGGTTAGGCACTTCTCTAAAAAAAAATACCCTCTGCCCTTCTTGGCATGGGATTGGCTGAGATTTGAACCTGCTGCAGCTGCTAGCATCCAAAGCAAGACTCATGTCAGTAAATCAACCAGCCATGCTATAGATAAGGATAACTGAGTTTGGTACCTGAAATGTCAACTTGTAGTGGATCTCCAACTATTGCCTGCTAGGTTTTATACTCGGTGCCTATATTAATAAATGTATGCAAGATCATCACTATGGCCAAGGCTTTGCTGCCAATAAGCCTTTGCTAGGTGAGGGGTCCCCAATGTGGCCCTCAAGCATCTTCAGCTCTGGGGGTGCACTTGTTGCACCAATTGCTGGGGCTACAGTAAAGTCAAGCCCCTTCCTGTGCTGCTAGGTGATCAGAAGAGACACTCCATATGGTCTCCACTTCACCCCATACCAACCAGCAACTGAAGCCCAGGGGAAAGAGGAGCAAAGGTTTCTGCTAGAATAAGAATTTGTTTGGTGTTACGCTAGGGTCCTTACACCTAGGACAATGGCTTCTGTGGTAATGTGACACTAGGCCATTTCATGTTTCTTTGCCACAAAGGCTTGTTCACACAACACTCTCCCACCTTACAAACTCACTGGGAGTGAAATCCTCCATCTATTAAAATCAGTTGCCCAGCTCCCATTGACTTTAACAGGTGGAAGATTGAGCCCCAGGTGCTGCTTCATCCTTATTTGCCTTGTCTCATAGCAATACATTTATATAGCTGCTGTTGCCCTATATTTCATTAGCCCTGCCCCTTCCCTATTTCACTGGGGTATTTCTAGGGTGGCCATACCTCCCCTTTAAAAGAGGATGCTTATGAAAAATACATGTTGCAGGGCTACATTGGTTTCAGTGCAGCCCTGCACCATGTATTTTTCATAAGTGTCCTCTTTTAAAGGGCAGTTATGGCCAACCTAGGTATTTCCCACAATGCAAAGAACAGCTTGTGGGATCCCTCCATACAGCATATTGGAAGTAGCATAGAGTAAAAGAGGGACAGTCTCTCTGCTCCAGGGCATTTTGTCCACACTTTGAGGGTCTCTTTGAGGTAGGAAGTGACAAGCAGGAAATGATGCATCTGGGATTGAAGCGTGCTCTGGATTTTTAAAATCACACACCACCATTGCTACTTGCTGGAGGCAAGATATTTAGACAAATCCGTTACATCAGATAGCAAAAAAAAGCAACCACACAGGTTCATCGGTAAGTACAGGATGTGATAGGGATTTTGTATAGCATTCAGAATTGGGGTTCGTGCCACTCCAAAAGGGTGGTGTGTGAATAAGGTCTAAAGGGTACTTTCACAGGGCACATTTTTACAATGGGGCACATCAAGTAGCTGTGGCTTCATGTATAATTTTCATCTGACAACGAGTGTACAATGGGCATCTATTCTTGTAACGCCCCATGTCCTTGCATTCTTGGATGGGCATTGTTCATGACTGCAAGGGAGCACACAACACCTCTACCCTTCCTGCCCTAGTTTTCACTGCATATCTATGGTTGTTGGAAGACCAGAAGTTAGGTACAGGGTATTGATTCCACCTGCATGTTAGCTTGGCTCCATATTAGTGAATCAAGTAACTTGTGGCTGCAGTTCAAGCTGGATCCAATAGGTGCCTGCTCAACCAGTGTCAGTGCTTTCACACAATCAAACAGAAAATGAACCCTGGGTTTGGGCCACTTGTAATTTTTGAAAAGGGCCAAACCCTGTTTGAATCAAGGAACACAATGTCCTGTGATCAGTGGAAAACCTATTTCAGAATGTAGGTCAATATACAGCAAGGTGGTTTGTATGCTCTGCCTGAGTGGGAGATCAGTGACAGCTGCTGCCTTTCTCACCAGTGTTTGTCTGCTTAGCTTCATCCTGGGGTTGGAACAGCTGGCGTGAGCCCTATAGTCTCATGCCATGACCTTTATGGAAAAAACCCTGTTAACCTTATCCCCATGGAGAGCACAATCACCCATCCATTAAGGTCAACAGGAGCTGAGCCATTGACTTTAATGATAGATAATGCCCAGAGTAACCAACGGGTGCGCTCCTCCAAGTGGTTAATGTTGGCACTAGTACTTAGTGCAGCAGACACAAACCCCATTCAGACTTGTGCCTGCTCTAAGAGTTGGTGTTAACTCCTGGAGGATCACAGAGTTACCCTGCCAAGTATTCATCCACTTGCATCTGGTAACTGCTTGTAACAAGGTAACTGTAATACTTGTAACAAACATGGACACACACTTCAGCCAAGAACCAAAGAAGACCCATTGCTCAACAGACCCCTGGCCGCCCAGCCCAGAGTAGAAATGCATATCCTCCAACCAGTGACCTCCCAACAAGCTGCTGTAGGTTTTCTGTTTAATATCAATGCTACAGGCCAGGAGTCTGGAGCTGTAACCGCAACCAAGAAGATGAACCTCCCTGAGGTACTGGATAATATATGTGTTTTATATTTTATATTTATGATTGTTTTTTATTGTAAGCCGCCCTGAGCTGTTTTAGGAGGGGGTAGAAATTTGATAAATAAAATAAATATTAGGGAAAATAATAGGGAATTGGAGTTCTTTGGTGTGGGGAAGGAGAAGGGTATGGAACTGATTGTCTCATGGTTTGTTTTGTGTCTGTGTGTATTTTTTTATTTTTTAAAAATTTGTTTGCATGCATGGGACAGGAATGCTATTTTTACCCAGAGAATGTCACATGTATCTGTGGAACATTTTGAGAGGGTCAGGACCCTTCTTAGAACACTGGTAGGAGACAGTTGTCTTAAACTGCATGAAATGGTGCAAAGAATGATGCAAAAATAACTGAGATAAATGGATGTTCTAAATAAATTTGGATCAAAACTAACAATTTTCATAGGGTTTTCCCCTTACCTCATTTTCTGATGATTGTTACTAGCAATAACGGCCAGTGCTTTGCCAAGACCAATCACCATTTTCTGTATCTCATGAAATGGTGTTCTTTGCTCTGCTTTTCCTGTCTACCATCTTTGTATTATTGATGTTGATCATCAGTAGCCCCCAAGCTTACATGTAGACTAACCCAGAGTTGTTGTTCTAGGGGAAGGAGAACTAGCACAACTCTAGTAACTGGCCTTCTCTACAGGAGGTTCTCTGCCCATTATTGTTTACTCTGCCTGATTCTTGCTGTCTCTCCCCCCCATTGGTTTACGCATTTACATCTCTGCGTAGAGAGTACAGTACTACCATATCGGAGTTCCCCACTGGTTTATACTAATGGTGGCGTTTTACAATACAGGAACATGTTGGTGCTAACACTTAGGGCACAATCCTCCAGTACTTAAAATCTGTGGCTCTGCTCCCAAACCCCCTTGTGCAGGATCCGTGCAGCGCAATGCAGTCTCAATGGTCGTGTGCGCACAGTGCACGCAGGACATGGGATTGGCCCCACTGGCTTTAATGGATAGAAGTTGCACACCCAATGTGGGGACTGGGCATGAGACCCGTCTGCCTTGCGGTTGCGCTCCTTCTGTGAGCTAACTCTATCTGCTCAGAGGATCGCACTGTTGGTCAGTAGATCATGACAGGCAACTGTAGGTGATCATTGCTCATGACCTAAGTGTGTCTTGGAATAGACGAGGTCAGATTATTATTTGCTATTTATTTTTCCAGTTTTAGCAGGAGAGAAGTAATTTTGTGCCTAGCATTTTGTACAGATCTGGCTGAGCACTTTACCCAGAACCTTGCTGTATTGTCTCTGGAGAAACATTGGAATGTGTTTTGGTTCAAACATGCTGTCCCCTTGCGATATTTTTGATGGATAAGAAGGTTGGCTTCTGACAATGCATAGCTAATGCTTTCTGCACCCTTGCTGAGGACCAGAGAGTAGTATTGGTTAGCGAATGTGTTTTGATAACGCACCCCCAAATCAGACAGGACACGATGGTATGGATTTAAATGTGGCTGGCTACACCCTTTATTCATTCAAATTACAAACAACAATAGAATAGGTGGGGGCGACATCGCCTATTGCGATCAGGGTCCAGTATCAACAGCAAATCCATTAACTATTAAACTCAGGGGAGGTCTCAATATACCCTTGATAACCTCCCCAAAACAACCACGTCTCCCCTTCATCTAGCACTGAGCGCGCAGCCAAAGGGGACCTCGTCCATCCGGACTTGAGTAAGGAATAGGTGCCCGCTGATGGGGAGCCATACCATGCCCCTACCCCTATTCCAGGTCACTCTTCCCAGGGAAACAACACCCCACTTGCCATACCCTGCAATTACGGTAGGTGTGTCTTCCCCATCTCTTAAGAAGATGACTCCACTGTTCACTTATCCTAATTTCAAACCGATACTGGACCCCCACCAAAGGGTGTGACAAATTATAACCAGAAACACACAATTAAGAACCTTGTTTTTTGACAGCAACACCCATTCTAATGGACGGCCAAATTACAACATACTGTAAGGAAGGTGAAAAAACAAGAAGGCCCACTGGCCAAAATTCATTGCCAAAAATTCCTTCCTGGCCCATACTAATGCAACCGGTTCAACCACAGTATGGAGGGAGGGTGGGTGCTGCACCGTTCCCTGCTCCTCCTGGAGTGAGCAGGGAACAAGGAATCCTGGTTGCTCCTCCCCCTGAGGAGGCGGGGGCCCACTTTTGCACTGGTTTTCAGGTTGCCAGGGGCAACCCTCGCCGGCGAACTCTGCAAAATTGCAAGCCAGGCGCTGCAAGCTTTGCAAGCTCCCAGCGCCGTGTGCCCTCTCCAATTCCGGAGCGGAGCGGAGGGTGCAACAAGGGCCCCACCGCCGTAATTGCAGCGGAAGGCCAATCTGAGAAATCTATTGACTGCTTGGAAACTGAAGTCTTGGGGTACATTTCTGTCCCCATTAAAGTCAGTGGATACAGCCACATGACTTCAGTGGAGACAGGAATGTAGCCTATAACTTCAGTCGTGTGGTCCGACTGCCCAGACAGGATTAAGGCTGCCAAAGGAGTGTCTGAGCAGCCGGGCCACATGATGCAGTACGTCGTGTGACTGACTGTCATCAGATACAGCTGGCGCTATGTACTGTGTCCTCAGGAAAAGTCTGAGGACAAGTCTGCCCAAGGAGTGGCTGCCTGTGCGCCAGGGCCTCTCCTGCCCTGCTGTGGAGCAAGCTCAATGGCAGGGCTTTGAATCAGAGCAGCAGGCACTGTCACCCGCTGCAACACTTTTTGGTCAAGCTGGGGGTGGGAGGCGGGGCAAGGCCATGCTCTTACTCATGTGACTGGCGTCTTGGCCTGCTCCAGCGGTGGGGGGAGCGGAACTCCAACAGTAGCCCAACTGCCTTGTGGGGGTGTATGTGCCCATCTGCCCACCTCCCCGTACTGGCCCTGTAGTGTGGTGGCTGCACTTACCCACCACAGCGCCACATGTGGATCAGCCCCTGCAGCTCATATGGCTGTGTGTAATGGCTCAGTTATCACTGACCACTGTAGAGGCAGTACCGGTGTCCTTCTGGTTGTCCCACATATCTACAGCATTGTCAACTCTCACAGGCTTGTTGCCAGTGTCGCAGTAATTGCTGTTTTTCTTGGTCATGTAACTTTTGAGAGTCCCAGCTTTCAGTTTTGAAAATAGCTTCTGCTTTCCTTGCATGAGAAACTGTTGATCAAAGGAGAGCTAGTGTAGCCTAGTGGATGAGGTGTTGGACTTGGGAGCACAGAGTTCACATCACCTCTTAACCATGAACTCAGTGGGTGGCCTTGGACAAGTCACTATCTCTAAGCCTCTCTTCCCTATCTGTAAAATGAGAATAATAATGATTTGCCTCAGAGTTATTGTGAGCAAAGCACTTTGAATACCTAGAGCATTATATAAATGATTACTAATAACCTAGGGGTAAGCTCATCCTTTTATAATGCTTCTGTATCTTAAATATTGTTTACTCTTTCCTATTCCTTTTGAAAACAAAGCATTGTGCATTTGGCATTAAGTTCCTTAAGCTGCCTGAATTCATTAGGAAGATCAAATCCTTCCGCTGTTCATGGACAGAATCAGTCTGATTTCATTTCAGAGAATGCTTTGCTGTCTTGGCAAGCTCTTGTATGGGGATTTAGCTGTATGCCTGCAATTCCTCCTCTTAATAGAAGCTACACGGCTACAACCCTGCTTTGAAAATGTCAGGAAGTGGCTTTTGTATCCAGTGTCACTTGATGCTTACTAAAGCAAAGCTAAAATCAAACCACTTCAGCCTGATCTATTTAGGACCTTGAAATAGTTCTTGCTTGGTGTCCTGAACCAATCTGCCTCAATGCAACTATTTGCACTGGCATGACAAACTGCCTTTCACTGGGTGCAAGGAGGTATCAGCCACAGGATGAAAGCTGCCTGGGAAATAGCAACCCCTCAAGGAATTCACTTCTTCCCATACTCTTTACCTGCATTCCCCTTAATTCTGTAAGGACAAAATGTTTCCCCATCAAATGCACATCTGTTCCTTCATAGCACTTTGGTCAAAGTAATTGTAAGACTAGGATTTGATCCTGAGAATCGCCGCTCACAGACAGGTAAGTCCTGGTAATGGGTAGACCTCGGGACACCAGGACCCAAGGTGGGCTGGTTAAGTCCTTAAAGGGAGCATGCCCCTCAAGAGCCAGCCAGAGAATGGCAAGCTCTGGGACCTTTAGGGAAGGCAAGAGCAACCAAGTCAGTAAGGGAATGAATGAATGACTAGTCCCAACTAGGTGTGGCAGACAACTGCAAGCCAGCAGGGGCAAGGTTCAAAATGAAAGGCTGAGCTAAGGCCCAGTTGGGCTTAGGCTGTCAAGGAGAAGGCTCCAGGCCACAAAGGCTGTGACTGGGCTTGGTGGGGCCTTGTGTTACTAAGGCTGGTTGTCCTGAGCTGGAGGTCAAGAGAGAGGCCAGGGTGACAGAGACACTGGAAAGCTTGAAAGGGAAGCTGGAGCTCAGGGAGAACTCGACTCTCTCTACATGTAAGACCATGAGTTATGGACTCTCTCTTTGGGGACTGATGGCTGTGAGTAAAAGAGCACTTGGGGAACAAGCTCCTGAGGCCGTTTTTAGACAAAACATGCCCATGCAGGTCCATCCATCCCCCATGCAGCCAGACACCCATCTGAAGGAGGCATGGGGAGGCACATGCTCCCGTGACCCACGCACAGAGCATCGGGGGAAAATCCAGGATGCTCTGTGTGGGGGGAGGCCAAACCATGCATGGGTAGGGGCGCACACCTATTCCTGGCCCGTTTGATTCCCCACCTCCCCACTCACTAGACATGCATGGACACTCCATGCAATGCACATGGACCTGCCCCCAGTCATGCCCATTTAAAAATGGCCTGAGTGTGGGATGTGGGGCCCTGATCCTGAAGCAACTTATTGGGATGAAGTCATTTGTTACCATCTTACAGAAGTTAATGACAGTTGTGGTGCCGTGACACTCCGCCATGGGTACAAGGATTAACCATAATCTTGACACGGCTTGTTAGTAGCTATTACTGGCAAGATGCTGGGCAGGGGCAGATTGGGAATTGAGAACAGACCTGCAAAATATTCTCAAAATGTGGCCCATGTCACCCATCTGATAGTAGTCTTATAACCTCCTTTTCAGAACTCGGTAAATTTTAGTTTTCTGGGCCCAATTCAAGGTGTTGGTGTTGATCTTTTTAAAGCTCTAAATGGTCTGGGCCCCGCATATCTGCGGAATCGCCTCACTTCCCAGCTTCTGGATTGACCCCTGTGGTCAGCTGTGGCACCCTCTCTGAGTTCCCCCGGGTTTCCCGGGTGGTGACGATGAGGAGGGTGTTCTCTGTGGCCGCACCACGGCTGTGCAACTCCCTCATGGTGGAGGTCCACCTGATCCCGGACCTCCCCTCTTTCTGATGGCATTGTAAGACCTGGCTGTTCCGCTGGGGCCTTTGGTGAGGGAGACGGGCGAGGGTGGGGGGGTTGGGTGAGTATGGGGGGAAGGGGCTACTTTTGTTTTTAGCTTTACTATTGGTTGTTTTAAATGTTTTTATGCTGTTGTATTTTAAAATGTTGTAAGCTGCCCTGAGTTGCGAAGGCAGGAGGGGGCAGCATAAAAATCTAATAAATAAATAAAAATTGCTGAATTACGTGGAGGAGTATTAGCCTCCATGGATCTGATCTAAAGCCCATTTGAAGCAATGAGTCATTCCTAGGAAAGGAGGCACTTGAGTAATACTAATGTTACTAAAGCCAGCAGCAGATACTAAAATTTTGTTTAGTATTTAAATCTGAAAAAGGCACCTTTGCCATTTGCTGGGTTCTGTCTGGCTTGCTCTCTGCTGCTCTGCATCTTCCCCGCTTGTTAATTGCAGCCCAGTCATTTTCACCTGGGCTCTGGCAGCGCTACTGTTCTACCGTTTTACTCTGTCTCCAGCTCCGCTCTCCAGCCTGGGTTACTGTTGGCCCTCCCTGGCCAGTCTCAGGCCCACCAACCACCCCACAGCTGCCTTGTCTCATATGTGCTCCCCTGCCCCAGTGTGGGGTGGGGCAGGGGAGAGGCAGGTAGAGTGGATTAGAGAGACAATTACCATGTAGAAGCAAAGCACCTCCACCCACTAACAGCCCCCAGTCCCCCTGGCATTTCCCCCCTCAAACCCACTGCCACCTCCAATCCCTCACCCCCCAGTGCTAGCTCCCCCTTAATCTTTGCCATTCATCTAGGCACAGCCAGCTCACAACACCCCAGCCAGCCTTGGGGCACTTTTAGACTAGATACTTTTAATGTGGTTTTGTAAATGTGCATTTAAATAATGCACATTTTTTAAAACGAGTTTTGGCATCCTCCAATCATCAAAGGGGCTCAAAACTGGTTTGGAATCAGACATAGCCACATTCAAAACGGTTTGGGTTTTTACACGATCATGGCAAATGCACGTTTAAAACGGTTTAGGTGTTTAAACGAGCATTAAAACACAGACATTTTTCACCAATCATGTGCAAAATTTGTGTCGTCTAAAAGCGACCTTGGTCTCTCTCTCTCTCCCCCACTCCCGCCCCACAAAGGTTATGGTGCTGCCCTGGCTCCCAGGGGATGAATTGAAACCAGTAACCCCATTTGAATGGACTTCCTAAGAGCGTGTAGTCAAACTCCCATCACTTGAAGCCTTTAAATTGAGGCAGGGGAGATATTTTTGGAAGATTACCCTAGCTCAGTCAGATATGGGTCTGATCATGAGAATGACTGGGTGGCTTTTTCTAGCCTGTTGTGCCTGGTGTTTGTCCGGCACCATCATAATGGTACTTCTGGACTTGAGTTCTAAATGTCAAGCATACTTGTGGGGAGAGAGGGAGCTTTTGAAAGGCAGCTTTTGAAAGCGTTTCCTTATTTTGCGTGGCCAGCTTAAGAACCCACTGAGCTTGCTTTCCCAGGAAATTTCCCACATCCATTTATTACAGCTGGCTTCATTGGCAGTCTCCATTTAAAAATAAATTGAAGCCAAAGCTAGGAAACGCTTCTGAAAAATTGATAATACAACAGTTACCAGATTTTTTGTCTATGTAACTCCATTTAAGACTTCAGTATAATTCTGTGATCCCAGAGAGCAACCAAGACAATGCAAAATCTATCCAACATCCATCAGGATCATGACCCCATCCACAATGGCATGACCCCACTTGGAGTTACAGCCCACACAGTTTGGGAGCATCTGCAATAATGCAAGGATGTATGTAACGAAGCCAAGCATGTGCACCTGAGACCTCACATCTTCGTGAATGTTACACCTCTTGTGTCTCCCTCTGTTCCCCTTCCTTCATCTCCCCAGCCCCATCTCTCAAATTGTAAGCCCTAGGGGCAGGGACCATGTCAATTCCATTACTTTGAAAAGTGCCAGGTACATTGCTGGTGCTATATAAATGCTTGCTAACGATAATAAGGATTTGGGATCAGATTGATTGCTGCTCTGTCACTGGTGACTTTAGTGGATCTACACCAAGGAGGGGGAACACTTGGTCTATGAGCCATATCTGGCTTGGGGGTGGGGGGGTGGCATTTATTTTGCCCTTCCTCTGTTCCTGTATCTGGCCCCTGGATCCAGTCCCTACCATCAGGCACTGAAAGAGTGAGCTCTGGGAAAAGAGATGAGGGCATGTACTCCAGGCAAGAGGATGGAACTAGTGTTGAAACTCGCTCCTCCGAAAACATTGGAATTGACAGGATTCCAGTCCTCAGTTCGGAGTTTCTGAGTTCCAGTGACCAAGGCTGTTCCCCAGAAACCGTTGGAAGCCTCTGTCGAACAGTCACGGTGGCACCACTGCATGCGTGGCTGGAGTTGAGCTTCTCAGAGCTAGGAAACAAAACTTAGTGCCATATTTGGTGGGGCTGGGGGGTATGGAAGGGGACAGTTGAGCGATGGCTGACTGTGCCAGATGGCAAGTTTTGATTGGCTGGCGGGGCAAAATAAAAGTGGCTGCACAGCCGTTTCCCATTGTCTTTGGTAAATCTGAGTGTGCTATGCTGCTGACTTGTAAGTAAGCGGCTGCAGGGGGGCA
Organism: Sphenodon punctatus; assembly: GCA_003113815.1. Lineage (NCBI taxonomy): Eukaryota > Metazoa > Chordata > Lepidosauria > Sphenodontia > Sphenodontidae > Sphenodon > Sphenodon punctatus. Next base: position 453,970 of record QEPC01007433.1, on the reverse strand, counting down.
TGGCCTGCCCTGCCCTGGTTTGGCATATCCTGTCCATAGAGCCAGTGCTGGGGATGGGGGGTTACGTTTTCCACCATGCCATGATTTAAAAAAAATAAATAACAATTGGGTGCTACATTGTTGCTGCCTGCTGCTTGGTTGGCACCATCGATCTCTCTGCCTGACTCCACTTCCCCTTGCCAGGGCTGTTCATGTTACCAGCACCATACCACACCAGTGCCATGCCTCTTTTAAAAAAAAATAAAAAAAATAATTGATGTGTGCCACTACTGTTTGCACTGCTTGGCACTATGTGGCCAGAAGGATCTGTCTGCCTGGCTCCACTTCCCCTTGCCTGGGCTGTTCAAGTTACCAGTGCCACAGTACCAATGCCATGCCTTTTTTAAAAATAAGAGGGTGCCCCTGGGGTGTGTGTGGAATGTCTAGTTTCTTGTGGGTGTTATCTTTTTGTCTGTTGGGCTGACTGACTTTTGGTGGGGTTTCTTCATGCAGTTGCACTGTTTTTTGTGAGGTTGTGTGTTGTCTTCTTTCTTACGCAGGCTATAGCATGGCACAGTGCAGAGCCTAATTGTAAAGTGTAACTGTAATTACATTTACAGAGCTACTACTCTGAATGCACCATGAGGCCACACTGGGATCTCTCTGCGTGGCTCCACTTTCCCTTGCTGGGCTGTTCGAGTTACCAGTGCCATGCCTTTGTAAAAAATAAGTGGATACCCCTAAGGGGGTGGGGTGTGAATGTCTGGTTTCTTTCTTGTGGGTGTTATGTCTGCTGGGCAGGCTGGCTTCTGGTGGGATTTCTGCATACAGTTACACTGTTTTGTGGAGTTGTATTCTTCTTGTGCGAGATGTCCCACTCTTGCTAGCCTGCTTGTCTGTGCACTACTTGGTTGGCATAATGGTTTTAAAGTGATGGTGGGCTATGCTGTGGGTTCGCTACAGTTCAGAAGTTCCGAGTTCCAAGTATTTCCAAGGTCTGGAATGCCGAATTCAGAATTCTGGGTCCTTGGAAAAAGTTCCAAAGTACCGCTGAGTACCTGGATCGAGTACCCAGAAATTCGGAAATCGGCCCAAGTACCCGGAAGTACTATTTGGCACAGCCCTAGATGGAACCGTAGCATCGATCAAGGGTGGAGAACCTCCAGTCCATGGTCCTCTTGCTGCCCATTGAAGTGGCCATGGGGCTGCACTCCACAGCACTCCCGCCAGATGGCAGGCTGGCAGCCACACCCCTTACATAGGTGGTGATGCTCTTTACACAGGCAACATGACCCTTGCTCCCCCCCCCCCCCCAAATGTAGGCAGCTACATTCTCTATGTAGGTCACACATGTCCCTCCTCCCACAGGATGGTCTGGCCCATGAAGCCCTATGGAGGTAGGGATCTGGCATCTTGGTGGGGAAAAGGCTTTCTTGGCAATAGATTTTACTCTCTTTTCTTCCCCCCCCCTCCTTTCTTCCCTCATCCTTCACCCCATAAGCACTCTTTCCCCCCAACTCCTATCCAGTCCATAAAGCTCTTACCCATTTCCAAAGTAGCCCGAAAGAGGGGAGAGGAAAGGTTCCCCAACTCTGACCTATCCCAAGAATAAAATTGGCCTTTGAACTGTAGTATCTGTCTCTTTGTGGCTAAAGTACACCTTTCTGTTTTACTCTTTAATACGAGCATGAAATTCTACTTTCTGTTCTTAAAGGAAAAAACCCATATCAAGCTTGCTCTATGGAATCCTTTATCATCATGCAGGGTGCAGCTCTCACAACTGGAGACTTCTAGCAGCAATAATAAGTTCCATTAAACTGACGTGTGTGTGTGTGTGTGAGAGAGAGAGATCTACAAAGTAACTTCACTGAGAACTGTGGGAGGGACCTTCATCATTACAGTTTGACGATAGTCAAATGTCAAGCCTAAATGAAACACTAATTTTGATTCCATATGAAGTTCTGTATGGAAGAGAAAAAAAACCAAGTTCCTTTCAATCCTCATGGAAGTGCAGCAGTTAATTATAGCTATTGGTTGCTGGCTTAAATCAACTTGCAAGATGAAAGGCTGGGTGGAGGCTGTGCTCAGGAATTTTATCATCTCTCAGAGAGGAACAATGCCATCTCAGGATGAAAAGACCTTGGAAATCCATCTTTTTCTTTCATGTTCACATCTCCTCCTCCTTGTGGGTTTTTCCAGTTTAATCTAGCTGGGGGCAGGAAGAAAAATCCCTCGGCCACAAGCGGCAGCAAGATGGCTCCTGACCCAACTCTGCGGAGCATTATAGAACGCAGTTTTTTTCCCTCCTATCAGAGGGGAATCCTCCCCTTGAAATTTTCCGTTCAAGTTTACCTGACACTGTCCTAATTTGCTTCCTAAAGGAAGTGTTAAGCAGCCAGGAATCTTTCTAAAACATCTGGGGGAAAGTATTGCCAACACCCCAAGCAATCTAGGGAGAGTGTGGTTGCTGTGTTGGCCCCAAATGTAAGAGATGGAGACACAGTAGTTAAAATATCTTTTATTGGACCAACTTCTGTTGGTGAGAATATGCAAATATTTGGGCCATGCAGGGCCCTTCCTCAGGCACATAGCGTAGCCAGCTAGAAATCTATTAACTGAGCAAATGCAGGTCGGGTATTCAACCCCAAGCATTTAGTTTCAGATATCATGAGTCAGCACCCCCCATGCTATTGTCTTAAAATAATGACATTAAAATGCAGCAGACATCCCCTTAACAGGACAGGTTGTGGGGCATGGTTTTTGTGTGGATTAGACAGGTGTCTGGAAGGTGGTTCTACAGTAACAGTCACAAAGTGTGCAATCCTAAGGGCCGCTTACGCTGACCCTTACTTGCACCGCGAGCACTGAACGCAGGTGCTCAGGCACCTCCATGCAGCAAGCTGTGTGGGGCACTGCTGTGACGCCCACACACCCCGCAGCCCAGGGGATGAAGCAGGCACGGCTCCTGCACCATCCCCTGTGGCTGCAGTGTGTGTGGGATCGAGGGGTCACAGTGGAGGGGGCACACCGTTGCCCCGCACAGCTTGCTGTGCGGGCAGGTCATGAGCGTGCCTGAGCACCCGTCATCCAGCCGTACAGTGTGCCTGCCGCCGACGTAAACTGGCAGTAGAATTGCACCCATAGTGTTTTGAACTGTGAGGGGCATAAATCTGGAACAAGGCAGGATCTAGTTAGAGGGAAACTTTAAAAAGTAGTTGCAAGAATTAAACGTCTACAGGCAGCATGGAGACTATTTAAAAACACCATCTTGAAAGCTCCGATTAAATGTATTCTACAAATTTAGAAAAGGTAGGAAGAGAACCAAACATCTGCCTGTGTGGCTAAATGGTGAGGCGAAGGAGGCTATTGGAGCCAAAAAGGCATCCTTTAAAAAATGGAAAGAGTCCCAATGAGGTAACTAGGGAAGTATTGCCAAGGTAGATGTAACAAGTTAATAAGGCAGGCCAAAAAGGAATTTGAGGAGCAACTTGCTAAAACTAATAATAATACACTTTTTCAAGTACATCAGAAACAGGAAGCCTGCTAGAGAGTCAGTTGGGCCGTTAGATGACCAGGGAATGAAAGGGGTGCTTAGGGAGGGAAAGGACGTTGCAGAGAAGCTGAATGAGTTCTTTACTTCGGTCTTCACTGCAGAGGATGTTGGGGAGATACAAAGTAAGGTTCAGGCGTGGGTAAATGATGAATTGGAAGAGCTGTCACAAATCAACGTGACTGGAGGAGGTCCTAGAGCAAACTGACAAACTAAATACTAACAAATCACCAGGACCAAATGGCATTCACCCCAGAGTTCTGAAGGAACTCAAATATGAAATTGCAGACCTATAGGGATGGGCGAACGCGGTTCGGTAGTTCGGTGTTCGGCCCGAACTCGGCCTGTTCGGACAACCGAACACGAACACGAACGCACCGAACGGACCGAACACCGAACACCGAACGCCGAAATGGCGAACACACCGAACCGAACCGAACACCGAACTACGAAATGGCCGAACACACCGAACGGAACCGAACACCGAACTAC
>QEPC01007433.1:304160-443474 GCA_003113815.1 Sphenodon punctatus | reverse complement strand
AACGGCCGAACCGAACGGGCGAACGCGAACGCGAGGCACGTCCGAACGGCCGAACACGAACACACGAACCGAACACGGCCGAACCGAACGGCCGAACGCGAACACACGAACCGATCGCGGCCGAACCGAACGGCCGAACACGAACCGCGATCTGTTCGCCCATGCCTACAGACCTACTGTTAGTAATTTGTAACCTATCGCTAAAATCTGCCACTACCTGAGAACTGGAGGGTGACAAATGTAACCCCGATATTTAAAAAGGGATCCAGAGATGATCCTGGAAAGTACAGACCAGTAAGCTTGATGTCAGTGCCGGGCAAAATGGTGGAAACTATTATTAAGAACAGAATCGCTGGGCATGTTGATAAACATGGCTTAATGGGAAAGAGTCAACATGGATTTAGCAAAGGTAAGTCATGCCTCACTAATCTGTTGGAATTCTTTGAGGGTGTAAATAAGCATGTGGACAAGGGAGACCTGGTAGATATAGGGTACCTGGATTTCCAGAAAGCATTTGATAAGGTCCCACATAAAAGACTCTTGAGAAAATTAAAAAGTCATGGGATAGTGTCTTACTATGGATCGGTAACTGATTAAAGGATAGGAAGCAACAAGTAGGACTGAATGGTACGTTTTCACGATGGAGAGATGTAAAAAGTGGTGTGCCCCAGGGATCTGTATTGGGACCGGTGCTGTTTGTTGTATTTATTAATGATCTGGAAAAGGGCATTAAGAGTGAGGTGATCAAATTTGCAAGTGACACCAAGTTATTCAAGGTAGCTAAAACATGAGCAGACTGTGAAGAACTGCAACAGGATCTTACAAGACTGGGTGCTTGGACATCTAAATGGCAGATGAGATTAATGTGGACACGTGTGAAGTGATGCACATAGGGAAAAATAATCCAAACTATGAGTACACAATGCTGGGTACTAAGCTAGGAAAAACCACTCAGGAAAAAGATCTGGGAGTGATTGTGGACAATACACTAAAATTCTCAGCCTAGTGTGCAGCAGCAGTTAAAAAAAGTAAACAGAATGTTAGTAGTTATTTGCAAAGGGATAGAGAATAAAACTGAGGATGTCATAATGCCTCTATACAAATCAATGGTGCGACCACACCTCGAATATTGTGCGCAGTTCTGGTCGCCCCATCTCAAAAAAGACATAGCGGAACTAGAAAAGGTACAGAGAAGGGCAACAAAAATGATCCAGGGTATGGAATGGCTTCCATACAAAGAGAGGCTTGACACACTGGGTCTCTTCAGCTTAGAGGAGAAGACTGAGAGGGGACATGATAGAGGTTTATAAATTCTTGAGTGGTGTGGAACGAGTAGATAGGGAATGGTTATTTACTCTCTCAAATAGTACTAGAACTAGGGGACATCCCATGAAACTAGCTGCTGGCAGATTTAAAACAAATAAAAGGAAGTACTTTTTCACTGAACTCATAATTAACGTATGGAATTTGTTGCCCGAGGACGTTGTCCAGACCAGTAGTATAGCTGGGTTTTAAAAAGGCCTGGATAAGTTCTTGGAGAGTAGGTCCATTAATGGCTATTAACCAAGTAGCTTATGGGATTAACTTCTTACTGTCGGGAGCTGGGAGTGAACAACGGGGAAAAGATTGTCGATTGTGACTATTGATTCTTCTCCCACACGATTGAGATTGGCCACTGTCGGAGTACAGGATGCTGGACTTGATGGACCTGGGCTGACGCAGTATGGCACTAGATATGTTATGTTCTTATCCAGATTAGAGGGGTCCAGATAAGGAGATTTCTGTTGTAATAAATAGACCCGCAGGGGTGGGAAACCTTTCCCCTCCTACGTGCCACTTTGAAAATTAGCTCAAGCTCCATGGGCATGATGGGGAGAAGGTCCGGATCATTGGTCTATGCCATGGATCCATCCGCTGTCTGTGAGTGCATGCCCTCATCTCTGCTCCCTTCCCCTGTGCTCACTCTTTCAGGGATAGAGTTGAGCGAATATGCCGTGTGAATATATTATCCATCGAATTTGGCCACTTCAAGGTGAATCCGATGGAGCAGATATTCATCCTGCTTCATTTGGACATGTGCATTGGATACTTTGGTTCCAGCTGTTCAGTTTATTTGGTTACTTCCTTTCAGTTATTGCACTGAATAACTGAACAAATTAATGTATGAAATAAATAAAAATATTAATATGAATGTAATATTCACCAATATTACATTCATATTAATGTAACCAATGTGCCTGTAGACTCTGCATATATTCCCAAATACAGACTATGCTATTTGTTTCATCCCTAGGTAGGAACTGGATCCATGGGCCAAATCTAGGAACTGGAAAGGGGACAAATAAAATCCAGTCTTGGCCCAGGGGTTGTAGATTGCCCACCCCTGAAATAGGGTGTTCAATTCATATTTGTCTTTAACCTCTAGGGCAGGGATGGGAAATCTCAGGTCCGGGGGCCAAATGAGGCCCACAGCAAGTTTTTATGTGGTCCCTTTTCAGTGTCTGGATCTGGCCCCTGGATTCAGCTCCTTCCCCCAAGAACTGAAAAAATGAGGTCAGGGTAAGGAAGCCGAGATGAGGGCATGTACCCCATGTACAGGGCACAGATCCATGAACTGAACCCTCCTTTTCCTGAGTGCATCCCTGAAGCATCTCTGCCCCCAACCTCTATGTGGCCCTCGAAGCTTGTACTGTTTTCAAAGTGACCTCGGGAGAGACAAGGTTCCCTGCCCCAGCTCTAGGTTTTGTCTTTGCAAGCTCTTTTCTGCTGGCATGTGAATAAAAAGCTTCGTTTCTCAAAAATAAGATTAAAGACAAGACTCTCTCTAGCCGCATCATGTAACTGATTCTGACTTTCATACTCTCCTGCTGAATATCCCCGTGCAGTCCAGAGGGCCGATAGCACTGTCCTCGTGCTTTCCTGATTTTGTTTTGTTTTTCCCTTTCGCAACTTGGGTTTCACACAGAGCCAGGAAACACCTGCTCTGTTTTAGCCTCTTGCAGCCCTGCATTCATGAGGGAATTGTGTTTGCCCTGCAACCAAGAAGGGAACTTCAGGAAAATCAAGAGTCCCCTGCCATGCCCTACTTAAAGATTTCCCTAGGACCAGTGTCACCGAAGAACGAGTTTTACTTGAAGACAGATTTCCTTGGGAGTAAGAAGATTCCGAGCTGATGATTGTCAGGCCATGATACTTTCTGAACTGGAGCAGTAGCCAGACCCATCATCACAAGATGCTGCAAATAAGCACAAAAAGGCTGCTGTAGTGGGGGTGATCATCACCATCCCCTTTCTGTCTGGCACAGCTGCTTTGCCACCTTCCATAAGGTATGACCTGAAGGAGGCAGGGCAAGGGGAGTCTCCCACCCCTTTCTGACATGGCACTGCACTCTCAAAAATATTCTAATGGCGCCCCTGGATAATCTGGCTTCACCCACAAAGCTGATGCGTAAAAACCCAGAGACTCCACATCAAACCCAGAGGGGTAGTAGTAGTAACCCTGCTTATGGTATATGTAGCAGGAGGCTGTTGTGCTTTGTTTTCTGTCTACTATGCCTTGGCTTTTTTCCAGAGCCGATTGCAGGGATGGCCAAACTTACGGTGCGTGCGATCCACTTATCCACGTGTCAACCTTGGGTGATGTACCCCTCTTGCTGACTCCTCAGCAACCAGTCTCAAGAGTGGAGAGAGCTAAGAGAGTCTTCTCCGCAGCATTGATGGTTCTTTCCTAGCCTGTCTCTCTTCCTTGGAGATGTTCCCTGAGGTGCCAATGCCAATCTCCTCTCTGGACTAACTTGTGATCCACCAGTGGATTTTGTGATCGGTTTCTTGGCCGCCGCTGACCTACTGTAGTGTCTGTGGAGGCAGCTGCCATTTTGTGAGGAAGAGGTGATGCAGTGTGACCCACAGCAGGCACACTGGCAAATGAGTTTTTGTAGTTTGGTTGTTTCTAGGGATGCAATGTTTAATCGATTAATCAATTTGATTAATACGTCTGCTCCCAATTAAAAATTTGCCTCCGATTAATGTGTGTGCCTTCATGCGGCTTTCCCCGCTCCTGGAAGCTCCCCCGCCCCACGCACTCATCTGGTGGGAAGGGAGGCAGCTGACCCACTAAGCACCAGCCCCTCCTGCCCACTCTCAGCTGCAGGCTGAGGAAGATGGTCAGTGATGGCCTCATGCAGGAAGATGGGCAGCGTGAGTACGGGGGTTCCCTGTGGGGGCGAGGAGGCGGTTCCTAGGGCCTGCTCTGGAGGTGCCCAGACTCCTGGGTCCTTTGGGGAGTGGGGGATGAGGGTGTTGCTGGAGCCTGATGGGACAGGCAGCCCCGCTCAGGTCCTGGAGAGCCCAAGGCTTCTGCCAGCGCTTCCCCTCCCTAGAATCCCAGTTTAGGAAAGTTCAACCCTGGGGCAAGAAAGGAAGCGACTGACTAGGCCCCCTGCTGTTGCTGCTGCAACTGTCAATGTTTGCTTGCCTAAGGTTCTCTGCTTCTATAAGGCTAAGGATGGCTCAGCCAGAATCTGTACATGGTGGTGGCCTGCCCCAGATGGCAACAGTTGGCATGGGGGCATTGCTTGCTACAGTTCTAGCGAGCATCTGGAAAGCTGAATGCTTTGTTGGGGTCATGGCCTGGGAAGGTTCCAAGTAGCATGCTGGAGGCAATTGCTTGGGACTCTAAGCAGTTGTTGAAGTTGGCTTAATTTTAGTTATGCCTAGTGCCATCCCTGCTCCCTTTTGTAGCCTTGAAATGCCACCAATAAATTATTTTTTCCATGTCTGTACTTCATTGTTCATAAATCACTCCAACATGTTCATTTAACATGTAAAACAATTTGACTACAGTTTCTGGTGAATTATTCACTTTGTATGCCAAGTACGTAAATAATGTAACCCGTATGCAAATTTTAATCGGTTAATTAATCAGCTAAAATCATACAGATTAATCAACTAAGAATTCTTTAATCGAGTTGCAGCCCTAGTTGTTTCCCTTTATCTCGGACTGATTTCATATGTGAATGCTCTTCAGATTTGGTGCAATTTCATGTTGCATCAAGAAAGCTTTGATATGGAACTGCCTTAGATGCAGAGCCAGCTGGAGCAGCATTCTCTCTGACTTGTTGGGTTTCATAGCTGGTGGGCTTATCCGCAGGCAAAGATTCACTGAACTCCTAGAGATGGGGGGTCTATAGTGAGGAGAAATAGGCAGGGTTACATTTTCGCGTAAATTGCAATTTGACCATTTTTTACTCAAGCTTGACTTACAGAGCAATTCTCCAGCAGATAATGTGCGTGGCTAGCAGTGCACATGCAAGTCCTGGTCACTTCAGAGGCTAGTGTGTATTCTGCTGACTGCTAGCATGCACATTTTATGGCAGGGGGTCATGGTGTTACTAGGCATTTCAGTGGGTGTGTTTTCAAATGAGATACTACATGCATGGCCAGCCAGTAACCACTCATCCGAACGTCTATCAGAAGGGAGCAGGGGGGAATGTGCGTTCCCATGAGTCACTCGGCACCCACTCATGGTCACTCCCACCGCATGGACAAAAAATCCAGAGTGCCCCATGCTAGGCATGCCAAAAAAGTGCATGAGGTGACCACCCATGACAGCAGACCCACCCCCCCACTCATAGACACTGTGGGCAGGGGACATGGCTTTCACATGTCACAGGAACTGGTCGCAAGCGCTGGGAAGCCCAGGTTCCCCAGCACTCATGACCCAGGACATGTCCATTTCGAAGGTCAGTCCAGCGCACTTCCCCCTCCCTCATGGTCCGTATCAGCTGCCATGGTAGCCAGGATAGTCTACAATCAGGCCTGACAAGAAAGGGGGAATAGGGGTACAATTGTACTGGGCCCCAAAACTTGGGTGGGAAAATTATGAGAATAATAATATGCAAATATGACGAGTAAAATATTTGCAGGTAACTGAAGTGATGATAGTTGGCTGGTGGTGTGACTTGGAGGGGACTGGGACACCTGTCACTGATGGGATCCAGCCCCCTTTGGTTGATCAGGTTTGCAGCCTTGGGGTGCTTTTGGATCCCTCACTGTGTCTGGAATATCAGATGGCAGTGGTGGACAGGAGCACTTTTCACCACCTCCATCTGGTGAGAAGACTGCGGCCTTTTCTTTCTGACTCCAATATGGCCACTGTCATCAACTCGAGGCTAGATTACAGCAACGCACTCTACATGGGGCTGCCCTTGGTAACTGTTTGGAAGCAGCAGCACAGAATTCGGTGGCTTGGCTCCTTTCAGGGATGAGCTGCCAGGAGCACATTAAACTGGTGCTCTGAAATCTGCACTGGCTGCCTATAGTTTTCCAGGCACAATTCAAGGTGCTGTTTTCAACCTTTTTAAAGCCTTAAATGGTCTGGGTCATTGTGAGGGGCCAGGTAGTGCCTAGGAGGGACCGCGGGGGGAGCACACTGAATGGAACTGCTGCCGCCACTACTGCAGGTCTGTTTTATTTACCAGGCTATGATGCGTGGGGGCGGAGGCAAACTCTGGCACCCGCCACCCAATGCAGCTGAGGGAGGAGGGGTAATGGGCTCTGCGCTGTATCTGGGAGGCTGGGGAGCCCAGCATGCTGAGGAGCAGAATCGGGCCCCGAACCTCCCAGAGAATTGGGCTTCTGTGTGTGTGTGTGTGTGTGTGTGTGTGTATATGTATATATATATATATATATATATATATATATATATATATATATATATATATAATATAAAAGACCGCCTGTCCTACCATGTCCCAGTGTGGTCCCCACAGTTGGACAGAAGCGGCCTCTTGCGGATTTCATTGGTTCCCTTGTCTGTGGGATGGGAGTGCGCAGGAGGGTATTCTCGGTCGCTGTCTCTGTCTTGTGGAATTCCCTTCTGCAGGAGGCTCACTTGAGCCCGAGTCTGGGCATCTTTCGGAGATGGTGTAAAACATTCTTATTTAGAAAAGCATTTGGCGGGCAGGGATAGGAGTTGGTTGGGTTTTGGGGAGGGGGGGGGAGCTTTTATTATTTGAATTTTATTATTAATGTTTTATTACTTGTGAGCTGCCCTGGGCCTTTAAGGGAAGGGGGGGGGGGGCTATAAATGTGAAAAAAATTATACTAGTACTTGATTTATTTATTATCTTCAGAAATAGATGTAGAAACCTATGAATTATTATTAATTATTTTATTATCAAGCATTTATATAGCACAAGCAATGTACCTGGTGCTTTACAAAGTAAATGAATAGACACGATCCCTGCCCTAGGGCTTACAATCTGAGAGGCGGGGAGGATACGAAAGAAGGGGAACAGAGGGAGAGACAAGAAGTGTAACGTTCACAAGGATGCGAGGTCCTAGGTGCACATGCTTGGCTTGGTTACATTCAAGCACATGTTTGAATTCAGTTTGAATTCAACTCAAACTGAGGGGATGGGAGGTAGGAACCGCCCCAGCTATGAGGATGTGGGGCTGCTCATGGTGACGGTCTGGAGGGTGCAGCTGCTACAAAATACAGCGATCTGCTTGTTTACCAGGATGGGTCGCAGGGGGCATATTGAACTGGTGCTCCAAGCATTGCACTGGCTGCCTATTGCCTTCCTGGCCTGATTCAAGGTGCTGGTTTGACCTTTAAAGCCCTACACGGCCTGGACCCTGCTTATCACAGGGACTGCCTCATTCCCTGGGTGGCCCCTGCAGTTGTCTGGAAGCGCCCTCCAGAGGTCCTGCACTATTGGCGGGTCCAGACAGACAGGTGGTCATTCTTGGTGGCTTCTCCATCACTATGGAATGTGCTCCCTGTGGAGATCCGCCTCAGCCTGGATTGCCTTGCTTTCCATTGACAATGCAAAACCTGGCTCTTCCATCAAGTGTTTGGGGGTGGGTGGGTGGGGGGGATGGGTTAGTTGGGTTTTTGGGTAGGTATATTTGTGCACGGATCTGGATTTTAAGATGATGGATTATGTTTTATACATTTATGGATTTTATTGTTTTTGTTGCATTGTTGATTTGTGAGTCTCCTCGAGTTGCCATCAGGCAAGGGGGAGGGGTTTTTTATACATGAATTTAATAAATACAATAAATTTGCCAGGGCCCAAAATGTGTCTCAATGGACCTGTATACAGTTGAGGACTCATTTTCTTCATCCTTTAGGGCAGCATTTCTCAAGCTTTTTAGGTTTTGCCCTCATTCCTTGTAGTGATACTGGATCTCCCCCCCCACCCCCGACACACATGCCACCACATGCATTTGCGTATACCTTATTCCAATGCTCTACCCATTGCTCCCTTGCACCTCTTTGCTTCTGTTGCTCGCAGCTGCTGAGCTGGGAAGATTTCCAAAATGGCACCCGTTTTCCTTTTTCTGGAATGAGTTTTCCATTGGTGGCTACAGTCACAAAACAGAATTGACGTTACAGAAGTGGACAGACCGCCTTTTTAGGAACTTCCCCATAGCTCATTTAGAGAGGAGCTAGGGTCTGACACCCCGGTACATTCTGTGAAAATGCTCTCTGCCTTCCTCCTGCTCCTCTGTCAAATTTGAGAACCATTGCTTTTGGGCAATTATGCTTACGTTATAATGGAGATGTGCATCCTATCAACACTCTCTGTGGGTGGAGTTACCACCTCCCTCTGAAACTTCACCCAGAGGAGGCCACATCAGTCGGCGTGTGCCACAGGGACAGTCGCACCTCTTTCTGACGTTACCTCACCTTTCATGAAGTGTCACGATGCTCCATAGTGGTGAGGCTACGTCAGGAAGGGGGTGGGACTCTATCGCCTGCCCGCCTTTCTGATGTATCCACCCTGGAAACCTGGCTTTCTTATTTACTGGGAACAATTCTGGCTGACCTGGAGAAATTGCCATCTTTTCAGGTTTTGTCCAGTCTCTGGTCTCCAAAAGAAGCTGCAATCTAGGGTGGCCGTACCTCCCCTTTAAAAGAGGACGCTTATGAAAAATGCATAGTACAGGGCTGCACTGGAACCCATGCAGCCCTGAAACATGTATTTTTCATAAGGGTCCTCTTTTAAAGGGGAGGTATGGCCACCCTATGCAACCATATCTATGGGACATCACAGTGAAGTTTCCAAGTTCTTATGAAGGATTTGGCTGAATGGGCCTGTAAATATGTGGCATCCACAGACCACGGACCTTGCTGTGAGTGGATAGGAGTGTGAAAGCTTTCTGCTGTTCTTGGTAACCTATAAGGTGTAGCAGCCACAAGCTGGGGGCTGCAATCCTAACTCTATTGAGGTGAATGGGACTTGTGCTAATTTTCAATGTGGTGTTCTCCACATGGAATAATTTTACATTGAATTTGTTTAGAACATTGTGCTGAAGGAATAAAACAAGGCAACAGAAAGCACATTTAAAAAAAAAAAAAAAAAGCATAAATTTTAATATCTGAAAAAATATTCTCTGTAGGATAACAAGTAAACAATAATATAGACTTGCCACAGAGTCTTTTGAATGCTCGAAAATTATTGACACCTGACACCTTCTAAAATCTACAATGTAAAAATAAACACACACACACACCAAAAAGAAAAATCCTAACCCCCCACATTTGTGTAAAGCATAGGATGGCTTCAAGTGGATTCTTTGGCTGCAGTCCACAAAGCCTTTTCTATGGAGTAGTCTATTCAAAGCCCTACTGGCTTTGATAGGACTTGCCCGGAGCAAGTGGTTTGTTTTTGGCATGTCTATCATGCTTGCAACAGGAGATCTGCCCCTCTCCTTTTGCTGAGCTGAGCAAAGGTTTTTAAATGATATGCCAGGCAGACACAAACCCTGAATCTGAATCTGTTCCTATCAAAGTCGGTTATTAGTACTCCTGACAGGATTAACAGAAGTTTGCTCGGGTCTCTGGAAGTGACATCAGAACAACTTTGAATCCTATAAAGACCATCTATTATGCTGCATTGGCTTCATTTGGTGTTCGAACATTTTTGTTATTTAGAATCAAATAAATAAAACTGCAACAAGGCATGTACTGGAAAACGTGCGGAGTGGGAGAGGGCAGGGAGTCAAAACCTGGCATGTTGTTTAGAAGAAAGACCTTTTATTTAAGTGCCTCCTGGCTAGAGATTATATATAGTGTAATGCTGTACTTAACAATCTGCTGTCTTGTGTAAACACATGGAGAATATGCAGACTCATGATAGTCTATTCTGAGTGGCATGAGTAACAATATCTCAACTTAATCACAAGAATATTGGGCATTGTCTGTACCTAATTGCCACTAACTCCACTATTACTGGGTTGGCTTTAATGCTGAAACACATTGGGTTTTGTATCCACGGATGATATTTGCAATTTTTGGATAGCCCTTTAGATATCTAATACCATATCTAGGTTTTTTTCTCTCCAGTTTTTGACTGCCTAGATATTCAATTATTTGATTATTTAATTTTTGACTACTGCACATGCACAAATAGTTGAAATGAAGTAATTGAATATCTGAATAACTGGAGAAAACCCAAACCTGAATCCAATATCCGGTACAGACGACTCCAAATACTGGTGAATTTGGGCCTGCACTGGCATGTTTGTGAAAGGACACGGCCTGCATATGTGTGCAGGCGCCACCCGATGTCTGACCCAGGGTATCCCAGGTCATGCTGGTGGCTAGTCTGGGCTGTGATCCCGGAGACCTCCAGAATCACAGCCTGGGCTAGGATCCGCTCTGATCAGGCCAAAACGGGCCACCCTGGAGCTAGTGCATGTGTGTTCCCAGGCCAGATCCACCATGACAGACAGTCATGTCGGGGTGTGTGTGTGTGTGTGTGTGATGCTGGGTACAGCACAGAGGGGGTGGGGGGACAGCCGGCCGGTCTTATGTTCCCCGTTCTCTCCACCCCTGGGCTGTGCAGCTGTCGGCATGTCTGTTTTGCGCTCCGGCCCAGCACACGCCCTGTCTACCCAAGCTGCCTGTCCTGGGTTAGCCCAGGATACAGCAGCCCGGCAATGTGTGCTTTCAACCTTTGTGGAAATTTGGTGAAATCAACCGATATGATATTGGCCACAAACATTTATTTCAGCACTTGGTGGCATGTGGTCTGCTAGATTTGTCTGTCACTGATGGAGTGTACCCCAATATTTGTTGCTTAGGGTCCTGAGTAGACTAGGAGATCAGCAAGATGGCAGCCATGCAGGTTGGAATAAGCCCCAAATCAGACATGAGCAGAAGTTCGACAAGTGCAAGTAATTGACAAGGTGTTCTAGAAATAAGTGCTGGTTTCCCATCAATAAACAATGGCATGTAGCCTTGACAAGGCCTGATTGAGTGTTGCTCTTCCCTTGGGGCCGTTGGGGTTTTCTTTGTGACGCAATGGACGGACCCTTGGACTACAGAAATTCTTTACAGTCTAACAGTTACCACTATCTGTCAAAGGAAAATAATGATGGGATGGGCACCCATGAGCTTTATGCTGTCGGGAATGCTTCCAGCTTTGTGGTGCTCCAAAATTGCCCGTTATCTACATTCCCTATCTCCTTGGCCTCATGAGACAGTTCTTTTTCTCATGCTGCCAAGGCTGTACTTTTTCCCTCACTCCACTCCACCCCACCAACACTTGGTTTGTTGCCTGTTGCAAAACAAATGTGTACGTCTCACCCCAGCCAGGTCAGGGAGCAGAACATATGTTCTCTTGGCCTGAGCTGGCTGGAAGGGGGAGCGGGGAGTGACACGTGGCTGGCTGGCTCCATCTCTGCACTGTGGTTGGTGCCCCGCCCCCTGCCATGACGGGCAGTCATGGCTGCCAGTAACAGGCAGCCATGGCTGGCTGCCATGGCAACCCCCACGTGGGGCCACGTTGACACGAAAATAGATGCACCCTCCCGGTTCAGCTTGCTCTGGCCCACCTGGGTGGCTTTTGAGGCCTAGACTGTGGACCTGGTTCCTTCTGGACCCAGATTTCTGGCCTGGCTGCCTGCTCAAAACTTGTCTGGGTCTGAACCGGGCCCACATCTGGTGGCTCGGAATAGACGTGCAGGTTCAGCACTGGCCCAGGCAGGTCAGAGTGGGCCCAACTGGGCGGCATCACGTCTGAAAACACCAGCTGTGTACTGCTCACGATGACTGACTCCCGCATGTGGATTAAGAGGATCCATTTCCTTTAGTGACACCTACTACAATGAAGATCTCAGAAGGAGACTGGGGCTCCATTAGAACCATGACATCCGATTCATGAATCGCTATAAGCAAACTTGACAAACTGGTCTGTGTGCCATAATTAAGCTGGAGTGAAACATACTGTATGGTTGGAGAACCTCTGACCCTTAGGCCAAATCCAGCCCCTGGCTACTTTTTATTTGTCCATTTCCCACTTCCTGGATCTGGCCCATGGATCCATTCCTTACCACCAAGTATTGAAAGAGTGAGCTCAGTGGAAGGAAGCAGAAACGAGGGCATGCACCCAAGGACAGGGGACAGATTCATGGTGTAGCTCCATGATCTAGACACCTCCTTCCTTCCCCTATCCTGAGCATATCCTTTAAGCACCCGAACCTCACCCCCAACTCCTAGCTCGCGTGTGGCGCTTGTGCTAGTTTTTAAAAGGGCCTAAGAAAGGGGAAAGGTCTCCCACTCCTGACAAATGGTATTGTGCCCCCACCCCAGAAACAAATGCAATAGATCCAGTAAATGGATCTACTGAAAACCAGACAATATATGCAGTGATGTGCATCATGTACATGATGCACAGTTTTTATTAAGGTGCTTATTTAATGATGTCCTAGGGAATGTAGCAACATATACAATATGCCAAGTATATCTATGTAAATATATATGTATATTAAAAAAAAAAAAAAGTTATAAGGAACCAATTACTCTCAGATCCCTGAATTCTTTAGAATTTTTTTCTAATCCATAAAAATGTATTTAAAATATTTTAATATAAAATATATACAAAAAAATAAATGATCAGATTTACATAGCATAGAAAATATTTCCAGTACGTTTCCGATGGTTGCAGTTCTCTTGTTTCAGAATGAGGCCATCTGCACTAAGGAGAGTTTAAACAACTGTGCGTGATGGGAAAGTTCTGTCACTCGGTCCACCATCTCTTGCAAGGCTGCTGTGCTAGGGTAATGCAAGGCAGCCATCTTGGTTGCCATGACAATGATTTTTAGCAACTCGCACAGCTGGTTGCTGGAGTTCAGAACTTTGTTGCGTACCTCCTGAGTGACCAGCTGCCTCATCAAGGTGTCCCCAATGAATACCAGTTTGTGGGCACTCAAAATGACAAATTTGCTGTGAGCGACAAAGATCCTTGGTGGCTGGGCAGCGCTGACACAGTTAAACAAGGCGTCAATGGCATTTAGAAGGGAAATGAAATGAGTCTCTCACTGGTCAGAGTAAAACAGAAGCAGCTGTCTTTCTTGAGTATCCACTGTGTTACTGGGAGGCTGCAGCGCCTGAGGTGGTTTCCATTTTGAGATGTCATTTTCCACTGGCTTTGTGATCTCTTGCTCCAGCCACTGAAACTGATTGATCTGAAAGGCAAGCAAGAGATTCTCGTCATTGTACTGTCAACACAGAGTCATGCTGCATAAGCGTGTGAACCCTCGTTACAATTTACAAGCCTAGCCCTGCTTTTGATACGCTACATTCTCATCTCTTAACACCTTTAGCAACCAGCTGCATGAATAGGACAGTTTACATACAGTTGAGAAAGTATCTGGGCTGGGTACATTTACTCGTGAGGGAATTAAGGTCATCTCAGACTAATGTCAATAAAGCCATTGCGCCACAACACGGTATCATGTATTCTGTAGAGGCCAGATATGCAATAGAAAAGCTACAGACACTATAAAAAAAAAAGAGAGAGAGAGACAGATTGCCCCCTCCCTCCAAGAATGTACTGGGATTCTTTTTTCCCTCTGCTTATAAAATCAGGCACCTTGGTTACCACCAGTTCAACTCTGTAGAACTGCCTACTGTCGTAAAAGCCTAAAATAGCTTTGCTGAAACTAAAAATGTCATGAATTTAAAGTCTGATATCTTGGGACATTCCATGGTTAGAAGCAGGTGCTACATCCAACTGGAAATCTCTCCTTCTCAAACTTCCATTTCTGGCCCTGCAGGGTTCTGAGATTGAGTTCAAACTCCTAATTGCCCTTGAAGCACAGGGAAATTTTAAAGGCAAAAACACGTTAAGGCTATGTTCTGAACTAATCAAATGTGAAAACAAAGATTCCCTTAACCATATGGTGTGCCTTGATTACAAAATGTGTTAAATGTACAGGTTTCTTTAATGTAAAAAGTGTCAGTTGGAGTTATTACAACAGTCTTAAATTTTAAGAGCCCTGATTTTTTTATTTTAAAAAAAATCCTATTTAAAATCATAGTCCTAATGTTCCATTAACATTTGCAGCAAGATTCTACTGTGGGCTAGTATATGCTATCCGTTAACATTGGCACAAGTTCTATTCAACTGAAGGGGACTCAGGATGTGCATCCTAACTGCTAGCACGCATGATATTCCACTGGAGGATTGTGCTGCTCATGTTGTAAGTGAGTGTGAATAAAATATGCATTTGTATTCAGTGTGTGTTCCTGTTTATAGGGCACTGGACTTGAAGACGGGATGCGTGGTGTATTCATGAACTGTTCAGACCTGTTGTGTGACCTTGGATAAGCCACTTCTTTTGGGTGTTAACAGATGTCATGATGACGTCTGTTCCACCTCGGGGAGACTCCTCCCCGCCCCCCAGCTGGGTGAGCTCTGGCGGCAGGAACAAACGTCCCACTGGCCTGACCTGGCTGGAGGGAGGGGCGCGACAAGTCCAGTCTACCACAGCCTTGCTAGAGCACTGCAGCACTGCCCCTCCGTTGTATTTGACCCATACCTTTTCTGGCATGAAAAGACCTCCATGCTGCCTTTCAAGCCAGACATTTGTCTTTGCGGGGAACATACCTGATGATGTTCCAGTTGCATCTTGGTTTGCTTGATAATATTTTCTTTTTCTAAAAGCTCCTTCTGTTGTCGTTCAAACTCCTCCTTCCCCTGTTTTGGATAACGCGCCAAAAAGAAAAGAAAAAAAAGTTACACAATGCTTTGAACCTATCAACTGAAGAGCTCTGTTAACTAGTATGAAGCAGTCGTATTTGATTGGAGGTACTCAAAACTAGCTTTAAAATTCTGGTTGCAGAGTACAATCTGGGCTGAATGGCATTTCTTGGGCAGCCTTTGACACACATCCATTTAGACAAAGGGCGTAAGCGGATGTGAGTGTGGCCTGCACTGGCCCTGGCTTGTGCCCTGGAACTGATCCCAGGCAACCATTCCGGCCAAGGGCTGCTTGCGCAGGCCTGCATGTTTGTTCACCGTCCTTCCCTGACTCAGGGATGGGTGGCTGTAGTTTCCCACCCCGAAGCAGATTAGAGAGACGCCTCGCTATCAGTGCATCTGTTTTCACGCAAAAGAAACTCCTGGAGTGATGGTTCTTAAACCACTTGAACCAATGGACCAAAGCTTTCTTGCATGTCACCAAGCACCTGCTGGAAATGATCATGACCCAGTGGCTTCAAGACCAAAGGTTAGGGATGCTGGAGTCCTTCAAAAAGTGAGGTGGTCAAGGGGTCACACCACCTACTCCAGACACGCCACCCTCTACCGTAACTACTTCCTGATGGTAACTTTGCAGTGAAATTGGGAAGGCCAGGGTCCCTCGGTCTTGCACTATGCCGAAACTCACTTTACCATAACCATAGCCTGTTCCGTGGGCCACTTACTGTGGCCATGGACCACACACAGTTCAGGAGATCCTCTTGTAATTAGAGGTGAAACAAGTAGCTCATTTGCTACCTGCGGACAATACCCACATTTTCAAGTGCCATCTTAGGTACTTGACAGGCTACCCGAGTACCAGAATACTTGAAAAATCATTAATTTCTAGGGCTGCAATCTTTAATCAATCAATTAATCAATCAATCAATCTGATTAATAGGTCAGCTCCTGATTAAAATTTTGCCCCCAATTAACTGGGGGCTTTTTGCTGTGTGTGCAGCTTCTTCTGCTCCTGGAAGTCCCCTCCTCCCTGCACTTGTCTGGCTGTTGTTCTCCCTTGTGCCAGCAGCTCACTCAGTGCCTGCCAAGCTCTTGGGTTGCAGGTTGAGCTGGTCCTGTTTGTCTGGGCGGGGAGGCGGCTGGAGTTCTCTCCAGTGGGGAGTCGGCTGGAATGCTAGGCTCTTCCCTAGTGCAGTAGTAAGGCCGGGGTTTCTGTAACCGCCACTCTCAAGGGGCGGGGGGAGGGAGGCACCTGACCTGCTAAGCACCGCCCCCCCGCCTGCTCTCAGCTGCCACTGCAGGGGAAGATGTGTGAGTATGGGGTTCCCTGCAGTTCCTAGGGGCCTGCTCTGGAGGTGCCCAGACTCCTGGGTCCTTTGGGGAGGTGGTGCGGGGTTGCTGCTGGAATCAGACAGGACAGGCAGCCCCGCTCAGGTCCTGGGGAGCCCAAGGCTTCTGCCAGCGCTTCCCCTCCCTAGAGTCCTGGCTTAGGAAAGTTCAGCCCTGGGGCAAGAGAGGAAGCGGCTGACTGGGCTTCCTGCTGTTGCTGCTGCAAGTGTCAGCATTTGCTTGCCTAAGGTTCTCTGCTTCTATAAGGCTAAGGATGGCTCAGCCAGAATCTGTACATGGTGGTGGCCTGCCCCAGATGGCAACAGTTGGCATGGGGGCATTTCTTGCTACAGTTCTAGCGAGCATTTCGAAAGCTGAATGCTTTGTTGGGGTCATGGCCTGTGAAGGTTCCAAGTGGCATGCTGGAGGCAATTGCTTGGGACTCTAAGCAGTTGCTTAAATTTGCTTATGCCTAGTGCCATCCTTGCTCCTTTTTGTAGCCTTGAAATGCTATCAATAAATTATTTTTTTCACTCAGTCTGCTCTCTTATTGTTCATGAATTGCCCCAACATATTAATTTTACATGTACAATTTGACCACAGTTTCTGGCGAATTATTCACTTTACACAATGTATGGAAATTATGCACATTATGTAAATCATATGTACATTTTAATTGATTTAATGAATCGATTTAAAATCCTACAGATGAATCAACTAAGAATTCTTTAATCGAGTTTCAGACCTAGTAATTTCTGGTACTGATATTTTCAGTTTTCCAGTTACCATTCAGTAAACTGGAATGGAAAACCAAAAAAATCTGGACAGGAGGTTGATATTCCAAGATCAGAAGTTGACATTCCGGGACATCAGGTCCTCAGATTAGGTCAGAATCAGGTACTAGTTGGTACCTGATATTTTCAAGTCCATTTGAGTACCGGAAATTCAACAAGTATACCCGGTTTTGCAGGTACTTGTTTCAGCTCTAGTTATAATGTATCTTTGTCTGGCCAAGCTGGTTCCCCATTTGTTATGAATGCTTTATAAGAAAGTAATTTTAACTACTCTGCAACTAGTCTTAATTTACACTAGAACTGAAATGAATATTCAGCAAAATGAATATTTTAATGAACTAGCCCTATTTGTTTTGGTTTCAACTAAATGAAGAATGGCAGCTACGTGTTTCTGTTTTGTTGGATATCCACTCTGTCTATTTTGTTTAGGTATTTTAGTTTGGTTTTTTGGTCATTTTGGTTACTTCGTTTCTGCTGGTGTGCTTGCACAATAGCGCTAATAGTGCCAAAGCAATACTGGGGGGAAAACCTAAACTAAAATATTCAGATGGGCAAATATGTGAATAATCGTTCTGGGTATGGATATTTTCCAGATATTCAGAGGACTATCCAAAAATGTGAGTAATGTTTGCAAATAGTGAATCCTCTCTTTGTTTCAGCCCCAATTTTCTCTAACATGACCAGTTTCTTTCAGTTGCTCACCTGCAGATGGACATAATCGTAATCATCCATCCAACTCTTCTCCGAGCCTTCTCGGCCATTACAGTGGTAGTGATGGTCTTTAGCAAGTAGTGGGGACAGCAAAGAACTGCTGTGGCCCTGATTTTTTTCTCTGTGGTGCAGTGGCTGAGTCTGAGGGCTGTTGTATACATAGTCAGTTGCGTTCATTATATTCTCTGATACGTTCTTTAGTTGGGAGCCTACAGACGTCTGTTTAAATAGTATCTCGGCATTGATGCTGACAGTGGTGGTCAATTGCTTAGCATCATCTGGAACTGTCCTGGCCACCATAACACATCGGTCTAGATCATCACTTTTGTTTTGGGGTTTGTTGATCGCTAGGACATTCAAAGACCAACTGCAGCTGCTCAGGTCATGACTAGTCTGGGTTAAGATTTGGTGAGAATCTTCCAACCTCTGCAGCTCTCTCCTCATTTTGTTATAGAGGCTGAGTTCAGAGAGGCTAGCTGCATTGGCTGTTGCTCCTTTTGCAAAATTCAGGTAGTCCACCAGTGACTGCTCCACTTTATCCACAGCAGTGCGTATTTCATTGATGTGCTTCTCCATGTACCCATAAGACCGCCAGTCAGCACTGACAAAAGCCAGTAGGTTAGATACACTAGTTTCTGTTGTCTGCTGAAGCCAATACAATCTCTCTATGGCTGCGTCTGGATCTAGCACTAGTTTTTTGTCCTGAGAAGGTGAGACTGAAAAAGAAGATTCCTTTGACGTTGTGGAGGATGTGGACATATTACTCCTGGTGCTTCCTGTACTGGAGAAAGACAATCTATTTATCCCATCGGTCATGTCTTGCAACCCTTTAGTGTCTTGCGTGTTTTGGGGCGGTACATCATACACGCCCTCCTTTCCTTCTGGACTCAGGCATTCACTAAATCCAGTATGTTGCCCTGGGAATGGCACCCCTCGAGGAGTGTCGTACACATCTTCCTGGGGAGTGGGCTGCTGTCCAGCAAACTGATTGTGATGACTCGCTGGAACGTCGTACAGGCCTTGCTTGTGTGACACTAAACCAGGCAAGGGAGGGGTTTTGTAAGTCAATTTTTTAATCTCTCTCCCAGCAGCTTTGTTAGTGGGAGGAGGGATGTCGTAGACTCCTTCTGCTCTTGCGTTGTGGTTTATTGAAGGAGGTATGTCAGGGAAGTTCTCCCTAAGCCTATTAGCGTCTCTGCAAGCAGATGGAGGAATATCGTAGATCTGAAACAGAAAACGCAAGTCATAAGCCAAGGTTGTAATGTTCCTTTCTACAATGCGTTGGTCAGGCCTTGCCTAGATCAGTGCTTCTCAACTAGTGGGTCTTGGGAGGGATTTAGGCAGGTCACAGAGGTGGGAGTGGCGGTGGGGAAGGCAGCAGCAGCTGAAGCTGAAATGAGAAGTAATTGCACCAAAGCTCACTCGGACAATCTCGCTTCCATCCCCTCCTCTGTGCTTGTGGAGCGGCTTGTGCAGGGTCATCCCCACCCCTCCCCTTTCTAGCCATTGGGGGGATTCTGAGCGCCAGCTGGGGCTGCAGGAAGGGGAAGGAGGCTGCTTTCAGTATCTCTCTTGGCCCCACACAGCCTGCTATATATGGGCTGATCAGCAGCTGCTCCTCCAGCCAGCACCCGCCTGGGCCCCTGGAGAGCCCTTGACCCCCACTGTGCCTTCTGCATGCCAGCTTGCTCCTGGATTGATTCAAGTGGCTCTTGGATTTTTTTTTTTTTTTTTAAAGTGTTTTAGTAGCTTTTACCAACAAAAAACATTTTGATATCCCCCTGATTTAGAGTACCGTGTCCAGTTTGGGGCATCTTGCTCTTAGATGGATACTGACAAGCTTGGGAGGGTTCAGAGGAGGGCAACATAAATGGTAAAGGGGGTGGTGGGGAAGACCTCTTAGGAAAATGTGAAAGAAATGGAAATTTATACCCTAGAAAAAATAGGATTGGGGGTAGGGGGGATGTAATTACACTTTTCAAATGTGTAAATGACGGCTGTATGCGAAATGGTGTCGTTAATCTCTTGTTCCTGAAGAAACAACTAAATAATATGGGCTTAAACTAAAGGAGAAAAGATTTAGGCTAAACATGAGGAAGAATTTTCTAGTTCCCGGGACAGCTGGGCAGCAGAGCAAATTGCTAAGGGTAGTTGTGAAAGCCCTATCATTGGAGACCTTACATAGGTTAGGGGGCATCACTCAGGGATGGTGTAGGTACTTTGAGTTCTACTTAATGGTGGGAGGTTGGGCTAAATAACCCTTGTGATTCCTTCCAGCTCTCTAATTTTGTGATGATAGTGTCTTCTGCAATAGAGTTAGAACTAGACAGAGATTCTGCATCTCTTAGAGAAGGTTCAGTTTGTTTATTAGCAATTAAACCATACTGATTCTGATGCAAATGAACGACTCCAGTCATGTGAAGCAAAGAGACAAAATCAATGCATCACTTAAATGTAGTTTTGGCTGTGATTACACAGCTACCTTGACTAAGGCTAGTAATTATGCTACAAAGTTTAGCATTTATCACAGTTATAATAAATGTGTTAAAAGCCCGGAGGTGGATGTTTAAAGTACTAGAGTTCAAAGCCCCTTTATCTTCAGTGCAATATTCACTGTGTGTTTAAACATGCCCTCAGTCCAGCATGAAGGCACATGTAGGATTTAATGGAAAGCATTCCACTTACCCCTTTTGCAGGAGGTATGTCGTACACCCCTTGACTTTTGGCCTCATCCATCTGGGGTGGGTATGCATGTTCCTTGACAGATGCAGGGGGAACATCATAGATCTGAGAAGGGAGGACAAAGTCAGTTACAGCAGACCAGGTTATTGAATGATAGTTGTTCCCTCAGGAGAATTCTTGCGTGGAGTCTGACATGCCTTTCTTTATCTATTTATATCTTTAAACAGGCTGAGATGGCCATAGCTCAAGTGGTAAGAGCACGTGCTTTGCATGTATAAGGTCCCAGGTTCAATCCCCAACATCTCCACTCCAGGATCCCTGGTAGCATGTCTAGGGGAGGCCTCTGCTGGGGGCTTGGAGGGGTCTCAGGTAGCACACTGGGATGGCCTCTGCTGGAGACTCTGGAAGAGCCAGATTTGGATCTGAATTTGAAACCCCCGCTGCCGTGTCAGGTTGTGACAACACTGGGCTAAGATGGACCATTGGTCTGACTCAGGCAGTTTAGTTTATAGTTTCAGGTATGGGATTTGACTTTTAGCTCATCACAGAGTGGGATGCTCCAGTCCCCTCCTCATCCTCTCCTGATTCAAGTGGGCAATAAATCTGTCAAACTTGCGTGGTTTGACCTGAAATCAGTAAAGAGGCTAATAATCATTACTGGTTTGTGTTTAGCCAGATACTCGGCTCAGATATATCAGTTAATTTGCTAACATCCTTTTGACACTATTAGAGCTATTTTGCCTGTGCAAAAATCGCAACGCACTACCCATTTTGGCAATGATACTATTTAGCTATCTAAAAATGTGAACAATATCCATGAATACATATTTCTTTATTTGTTTCAGCTCTTCTATGGAGTCCTGCAGAGAACTATGGCCATCCTGCATTCATTTTTTCAAAGGCAGCTGGGGTGGCCCCCGTCAACTGCATTGGAAGGCAATGCAAAGCCTGGCTTAATGTTACTGGGGGCAGCGTAGGCAGAAAAAATTCTTCCTCTCTTACCCCATCCACATGGTGTCCTGAGAAAATCGGGGCAGGACCCTAGGCATGCTGAACAGTCCCTCCCTAGCAGAACTGGGGGCAGGGGGGATGTACTTCACAGGGGGAAATGATCATTTTAACTGGATTTTCACTTCTTGATAATGACACAATGCGTGTCCCAATCCAGATGGGTCACGTTTTGGTCACTGTTGCACATGGATGGCTTGTGTTGCATGTTGACAAGTTGAGAGGTATGCCATGGATTTAGCATAGCTCGTGTTGCCAGCGGTCCCAGTGAGCAATGCTAATTTGTATAAATATGCATGTGTTGGTTCATTTAAATGTATGCAAAATTAAACAGTCCAGTGCTTAACACTGAGGCTGGTAGGGGTGTAGGGGTATAGAGGAGGGACAGGGTAATAGGGCAGAGGCATGAGGGTTCAAGGAAGTTGGGGGCAGGGTAGGGGTTGGGAGCAAGAGCAAGGACTTGTAAGACTGCAGGTAGTAATGCCAATTCAGGACTTCAATTTCCAGACACTTGGCCTCCCAGGGCAGATGCTAGAGGGACGCCTCTCCCACACAACTCCCCAGATAATCCATGTGAAACCTGAACAGGTGGCAACCCTAAGTTTAGCAGATGGGTGACCTTTTGGCTTCGTATTGATTTCCTTCAGGAGCTGTGCTGTCATGTCTCCTTGGAGAGTTAGGGGAAGGAGCAGAGGCACCACAGATCCCTGAAAAACCTGCTTATTACCTGGGAGGAGGGATAAACTCCAAGAAAATGAGCCAGAAAAATCTTGGAGACAGCCTCCTATACAGAAGAGTCTGATGTAGGGCTTGATCCACTGCTATGCGATCCACGGAAAGGGATTTGCCATTACCCATGGCAGGGTAACTGGAATCTGCCTTCTTGGGCTTGGCTCCAGAACCTTTCCATGGTCGCCTCTGCCATGGAGTGGAACTAGGTCATTTGTTCCCTGCTCAACAACAGCTTTGCTGAGAAGGGGTAGGGGGGTTCATGCTATGGTTGGGATGAGAGGAGGACATTCCCTGTGCATAGCTACTGGGCCTGGCTCCTGGGACACACAAGCAGGTAGTGTGGCTCTAATTCCTATGAGTGACTAGGCATCATCTACCATTTTTGGTGGCAGCACCATTTGGGTTTCCCCTTCTCAGTAGAGCAGAGGTGGCGATCCTTCTCCCAGCTGCAGGCCACTTTGAATTTTTTGACAAGCTCTGTGGGCCAAAGCAGTTTGTGAGTGGCCATGTCCCACTGGGGAGGGAAGGAAGGAAGGACCAATAATCAGGGGAGGTGTTAGGGACTGTCGGAGTGCTCTGCAAGAAGGAAGGGGGCGGGAACCCATGGCAGCCATGGGAACCACCAATGCTCTTCACCGAGGCTCACCTGAATGTCTGCATCAGCTCTGTGGGCCAGGCATAAAGGGAAGAT
Source organism: Sphenodon punctatus (assembly GCA_003113815.1). NCBI lineage: Eukaryota > Metazoa > Chordata > Lepidosauria > Sphenodontia > Sphenodontidae > Sphenodon > Sphenodon punctatus. Next base: position 420,532 of record QEPC01007433.1, on the reverse strand, counting down.
AAGCTGCATTAAAGGGGAAGCTGCGGCAGGCCAGATGGAAGAAGGGATTGGGCGGGAAGTAGCATGTAGGCCCGGGGTTTCCCACCCCAGCTGCAGAGCTTTTGTCTGTGCCTTCCTTGCAGTATCAAGCCAATAGGAGACAACTGAACCATCCCTGAGCAAATCACTGCCAACTGAGAAATAAAATAGCCCAAACATTTACACTGCTCAAGTAATTTGTGCCATTAATGAATAGCATCCCTTGGAAAACTGCTCTGAATTTTGTGTGCTGTCTGATTTAACATCAAATGCCTTTTTAAAGGGCTCTTGTGCACATAGAGATAGGAAAGGACATCTCATCTAACCAAAAAAATATTTTTGCTTTGGAATGCAAGAAGGTGATCTGCTCTTAGATGCCAAGACCCTTTCGGTTTTTTTTTTGGTTTTTTTAATGCTACTGACAGTTTTATTGATACATACCCCTTGGAGAGGACGAACTGGCGGGATATCGTAGGTATCCTTCTGGTATTTGGAAGGGAACTCGTAAACATAACCTTGTCCTGACCTGACTGGAGTTACTACCTGTGGGTTAAAGGAGAAGGATAGGAAAACATAAATATCAAGGCACTTAACACGTTCTCTGTGCAAACGGATAGGGTTCCTCTTTGCAAACATGCCTCTGTTGTTAGCTCTACTTTATCTGGAAGTTTAATTAGTGAACATTCAAACACACCTTTGGTGAAAGATGGATTCTTTCATCAAAGATTGGATTCCAAACCTACATGTATCAGTGCCAATGAAAATACCTATTTCTTGCCTTCAGCAGCTGGGACATAAGTATAAAATTACAGCAAGGTAGATTTTGGTTTAAATATTAGGAAAATCCTTCCTAATTGTAAGAACAGGTGGTCAATGGAATAGATTGCCTGTGGAGATTACGGAATCTCCTTCACTGGATGTTTACAAAAAAAACGTTCAACAATCCTCCATGTATGATGTTGGTCCCAAACGTAATAGATGAAGCGAAGTTCAGATGATTCCTTTTATTGGACCAACTTCTGTTATGAGAGCATTCAAGCCACACAGGACCCTTCCGTAGGCATATAAAAACGTACGTGTCATACAGGGTCCGTCCGATGGTCCATCTAGACCATCATCCTGTCTCCTCCAACAGAGGCCAACTTTGGTTGCTTCAGAGAAGTGCACTATAGGTCACAATGAAGTGATCAATTTCCTGTTGTTCACTCTCAGCAGTCAAAGGCCTCATCCCCTGTCCAACTTGGCTAGTAGTCATTTAAGAATTGACTCAATCCAATTTCGATTCGAACCCAGCTATGCTATTTGCTTTCACTGCATCCTCTGACAATAAGTTCCATGAGTTAATTGTACATTGAGTAAAAAAGTACTCTCTCTCTCTCTAATCTGATGCCAGTTAATTTCAGAAGGGGCAACCAGAACTGCACACAATATTTGATGCACCGTGAATTTATATAGCAGCATTATATTTTCTGTTTTTTTCTCTCTCCTTTTCTGAATAATTCCTAACATTCGGTTTGTCTTTTTAGCTGCTACTGCTCATTGAGCTGATGTTTTCAATAGACTGTCCACATTTATTTCAAGACTTGTTTTCTGAGTGATAACCCCTAATGTAAAACCCCACACTGTGTATATCGAATTAGGATTGTGTTTTTTTCCTTTGCATTTATCAGCATTGAATTTTATCTGCCATTTTATTGGTCAGTCTTCCAGTCATATAAGATCCTTTTCTAAGTCTTTGCAGTCTGCTTTGGATTTACTATCTTGAATAACTCTGACATCTGAAAATTTAGTCACTTTCTTCACCCCTTTCCAGATCATTAATGAATGTTAAGCAGCACTGATACCAGTACAGAACCCAGAGTCACCTCACTGTTTACCTCCCTCCATTATGAAAACTGACCATCTGTTACTATCGTTCTGTTTCCTATCTTTTAACCAGTTACTGATGCATGAGAGGACCCTTCCTCTTCCCCATGACAATCTAGTTTATTCAGGAGTCTTTGAGGACCTTGTCAAATGCTTTCTGAAAACCCCAATAAACTGTATCGTCTAGATCACTCTTATCTGCATGTTTGTTGACAAAGAAGCCAGTAGAATCTTCCAGGAGAGTGGTGAGGCCTGACTTTGCTTTGACAACTGTGGTGGCTCGTCTCCATCATGCCATGTTTTCCAATATGCCTAATAATTCTATTCTTTACAATATAAAAAGTCAGAACTGCTTTTATGCCTAAAGAAGAACTTTGAGTGGCTCAAAAGCTTGTGCACACTCACCAACAGAGGTTGGTCCAATAAAAGATAACTACTTTGTCGTCATCCACGGGTATACAGTATCCTGACTTACAGTAGGAGGTAGGACCCTTGAAGTCCCTTCCAACCCTATGATTCTATGAAGAGGCATCATATTTTCCTTAAAAGCTTCCAGTTCTGTGAAGTGACAAGCACCCAGCAGTACCTGCCTGTTGACTTCAACAAGAGCCGCAGTTTCATGTAGGAACAGGCTATCTGATCCTAGTTCTGAAACTTGTAAAGCTGCAAGTAGCCCCTGACTTACTCACAAAAGTCAGAAAGTGCTTGTGTGAGTAAGTCTTGCAGGTCACAGCTCAAATAAAGTATCATTTGTTAAGTAGTGCTGAAACAAATATTCCCTGTGAATACATATTGGATTAATGTGCCCTCTTTGATTCAGGTTTGGCAAAGTGGATACAAAACACTACTCATGTCAGCTTTGCTCAGGTATTTGTCTGCAGGGGTTTAGTTGGGTTGTCCATATTTTCTGTGGGGCTTTGGTCATTTTTTGTTCGAATATGCAGTTATTCTGTCAATTATCTGAACAAATAACTAGAAAAACAGGGGTTTCATCAAATACGTGAATATTCTTTTCAGTGAAAATATTTGCTTGACTATTCAGAGTGCCATCCAAAATGTGAATAATACTCTCAAATCAAATATCAACTATTTCTTTTAGACCTGTTAAGACTTCAGACTTGTTTAAATGAAAGATGTTCCATCAATCCACTTAGGCTTCAATCTGCTTACATGAGAATTTAACGTCACACACTAAGAATAGTTCCACTGAAGTCAACGGATGTATACATAGTAAGTAATTCAAGCAAGCAGGAGCAGTACCGAAGCCAGGAAATTTACTAACCACAATTAGTTTGCATGAATACGTAAAAGACTGGTGAATTTCAGCTCTTCTTGAACTGTATTAAGTTTGGGAGAAAATCACCCTCTAGAATTTGCATCTTGATGTTGTCCAAACCCTAAGCTAGCACAATGGCTGCAAATTATTATGGTTTAAAAATTAAATACATTTCATTTGGGGAAACCATCTGCATGGCAGCACTTCAGCTTATTGTGGTTTTAAAATATTGGTACTAAAAAACCCGCAGAAAAACAGGCTTTACAGAAATACCGATATTCCCTAAGCTCCTCTAAGTGCTATTGAGCCCTGTTAAACAATAAAAAAAAAATACTCAAAGACACAAAATGACAGATGTCAGAGGACTGCACAAAAATATTCAGCTGCGGAGAATCCTGGAATGAGAGTTTCTTAATTTTCTGTGGAAATGCAAGCAATATGCAAGACAGACATCCTAAACTTGATTTTCCATGGACAGAAGGCTAATCACTCTGGGTGTGTATACCTCCCAACAGTTTGAGCTGGTTTTCAGTTATGTCACTTTGCCAATATTTGCACTATTGTGCTTGCACAATTGCTGAAAATGGCACTACTGGAAATACTGAAAAACCAAAAAAATCTGAAATGGAATACCAGAAAAATTGGATAAGCAACTATCCATTTTGTTCATGGATAGTGATCAAGTATCCGAAGGGTTACCCAAAAATGTGAATAATAAACCCGCATCCCATTTCAGTACTAATGTCAAACAAATGAAATGAGCTTCCCGTTAACAAGCCACTAGCTCAGGGGTGGGGAACCTTTTTCCGTCCCAGGGGCCACTTTGAAAGCTTGCGCAAGCTGCGAGGACCACACAGACGTTGGGGCGGGGGTGCTTAAGAGATGTACTTAAGGAAAGAAGGGCCCAAATCATGGTTTTGTGCCATGGAACCTGTCCCCTATCGTTGTTTGCATGCCCTCATCTCTGCCCTCTTCCCTTGAGCTCAGTTTTTCAGTGATCAGAGGAATGAATGGGATCCAAGGACCAGATCCAGGAAGTGGAAAGGGGCCACATAAAAGCTTGCTGCGGGCCGCATTTGGCCCCCGGGCCTGAGGTTCCCCACCCGTGCACTAGCTGTACATGGTGACTGTGAACACCCAAGCATGTAAGTGGAACACCTTGGAATATAAATGACTTGTTTCCAAGCCCCACTTTACTTGTGCTTCTCCAGGGGCTTTTAAATTTCAGTGTTGCTGTTTGTGTAAAACATAAGCCCCCAGAGTATGGCAAACGTCTCTCCCAGCAAACAGAGATCGCAAATTAGAAACCAAACGTTGTTCCCCCAAGCAGCCTTCAGCTTTTAATCCTTTTACTAATGTGAAAACTCTGGCGTCGGCATGCTTACTAAAGTATGGGAAAAATGCTCAGCCAGGGCATTGCTGAAATGTGCTGGTCTGGAGCCTGGCCAAAGACGCTAGCACGGCCCTTGCAGGGGGGAATGCTAACTTGCTGAACCTCGACTTCAGTTTGATTCTGAGTTGCTAGCTTTCCACAGCAAACTGCCGGTAACTGAACTACACAGAGCACAATTATGTTTTGAAAGGTGCTCTAGGCATTTGCAGCTCCTGTCCGCTTTGGGGAGTTTAGCACTTCTGACGATCAAGCACCTAGCAAGCTATGTTCCAAAAATGGTGGCAGCAGTGTCTTCCAACTAGGCCTACAAGTCCTCCAGCCATAGAATTCACTGACACCATGATAGTAATTTAATGCACTAAAGGTTTGTCAAATGGGTCCCTAATCTCTGTGATTTGGAAGTTTTGCCCATGTACCTAAGCGAACAAAAGGAGTAAGTACTTCATGTTCTCAAAAGTATAAAAGAGCAAGAGCCCAGCCTACACAACACCTCTCCCCACAAAATAATAACAGCAGCTTTTGTTGTATTACTAAATGTTAGGAGGACACCATTGCTACCAAATTGTAAGGACCCTGGCTTGAACTGGTACCCTTAGAGCCTTGAGCACAGTAGTTGGCACCTCCACACCACCGAGGCACCCTGGACAGGGCCCAGTACTGATGACCTATCATGCTGGTCAAGTCACACACCCCTTCAGTCTTGCTCCACACCCCCAGATTCCTGGTTGGCTGCTGGACTGTATCTAAGGCCAACCAGTAGCCACAGGAAGCTGGGTGGGTCATCTGTCTCACTTGTCCGCATGTTTCCTTCCTTAGACTGGCTCCCTTTGACTGGTTCTGTGCCCCCCCCGGACCCTGTATGTGCCTTGCGCCAGCTGGAGGCTGGGACTTCTGATCCTCATTCTTGTACCCAGTTCTTCTGATCCTGTCTGACCTGAACTGCATCAGCCTTGACCTGCATTTTCATCTGCCATGACCTGTATCTGCATTTGCCCAGTTTGTCCCTCTGTTTTGATCTGCATCAATCATCTTGATCTGCATTTGTTTGTCCAGTCCGTTCCTCCTCCTGACCTGTCTGATCTGCGTGTCCGTCCCCTTCCTGGCCCGTGTTTGTTCCTGAACCCCTTTGGACCTGATCCTGCACTGACTCACCTGGATCCAAGACCTGATCCTGTACCAACTCACCCGGGACAGATCCTGGATCCTACTCCCTGGCACCGGGCACAAAAATGGGAGACAGAAGAATCTTGCATATCCCATAATGCAAGGGTAAAACTAGGTTGGATTGGGCCGTGGTGGAGAACAGGGCCTCCTCACTTCCTCTTAACGGCAATAGCACAGCTGTGTTACGGAACACGCCCCCCCACCCCAGGCTCATGGGCCCAGGTGCAGCTGCAGCGCCTGTCCCTATTATAGCTATGCCTTTGCCATAATGCAGGAATACGTTTACAAAATGTGTTTGTGATACATTTGAAACCAATTTAGAGCTGGAAGGAGTCACACACCTGTTTACTTCTGGCAAATAGACTTCTTGAGCTGGTTAGTGGATTTTCACAGTCCTGGGCCCCCTTTCCCACTAGAAGGCCCAGCGTGGTGAAGAACCTTTTATATAGATATATAGATATAGAATACCATTTACAGCCCTAGATATATCATGGAGGATAAGCTTAAATAATTTAGCCCAAACTAAACTTTGTAAAATGAATGGGTAAGGACATTTCCCAAGATGGTTTTTATTTGTTGAATGATGTTTGTTCACTCTTCCTCTTACAAATGCAGGCAATCTAAAGGTAATCAATTGTTTTATATGTAAGGTAGAACAGGACTAGATCTTGCAAGACATTGCGTGTCCTAAACTCCCATTTTTAGGGTGGGATCAAACAAGACAATAGCCCACATTAGCCTTCACCAGGCACATTTCTATGTGCCCCTCTATTAGGCGTTCATCACGTGACCTCCACGTGGTCACCACAGAGCCGTCCCTCACAGCCAAGTCCAGGAATATTGTGTGCTCATCGTGTGAGCCAATCGGGGCTAACGGGTGCCCATGTGTCTGCATCTTGTCAATTAGGTTCACCTGCAGCCTTACTAGCATCCAGATCTGCCAACACATAGTCCCGCTAGCATGCCCCACCAGCTGGGAGGCAGGGAGGGAGATCTTTAGCACACCTCTCAGCTGAGAGGTGGCCACGGGGAGGGAGATCGCTAGTGCCACTGGTAAAAACTGCCACAAACACATGAAATACGGGTAGGGGGTTGCCCGTTTATTAGGCTGGACACACTAAACATGTGATTGGGGGCTGTATGGGCTGCACGGACCCCAGCAGGCTATCGTCTTGTTGGTAACACCCCATGTTGCTGGAATTTTAGATGCTGAGCGCTTGGAGGTTGTCAAGTGAAAACCATAAGATTGTGGCTATTAGCTCTTGGTCACAATCCTGAAAACACAAGTAGTCCTGCTCAAATCTTCTTCAGCAGTCTTGAAGCTACATTTGAACAATCCAGCTGAGTTTAGTGGGACTACTTATAAGTACAGCCATAAAATTTAAAATGTGTGCGCTGTTGCTCCTATCGGCCTCTGATTCAAGTCTGGCACAAACATTTGTCAGGGTAAAGGACTTTTTCCCAATGAACTAGAGACCTCAATGAGTTTCTCATTAAATGCTGATTAAGGGCATGATCAGTGCTTAATTGGTTTAAAAAAAGAATTTTCTGGGTCCAGCCTGCCCCAGAAGCCATGCCCCCTGCAACTGTGCTTTCTATCCCAAAGCTTGTCAGAGCAGGGAACTGGATGCTAGTGTCCAGCTAACAATCCAAGTACTGGGACACCCTAGCTCTCTGCAGCTGAATATAAAACAGGAGTTCTTGTGATTTAGTGTTAGAGCGTTCGTGCCTCTATTACTTAAGGTGAGACGGAGTTCTCACTGAATCTCCACCCATCTTTAACGTGGTACTTTTGAATCACTTGATTTCCGGGTTGCAACTAAAAGCTTTTGCAGGGTATTATTCTTTACTTGGGGATCTTAACATAAAGTAAGTCTTTTAGACAGTTAAAGTTCTGCTTCAAGAAATCACTGGTAATTTTGGGTATAGAATGGTGTTTTTAATAAATAGTTCTCGTTTTAAAAAAAATCACAAAGGGAAAAGAAGAATTAAATCCTTATGTCACGCGTGCCCATTGTAGCTCTGCTAATGTTGTATAAACATCTTGTGTCTGAAGTAGAGGTGAGAGATGAAATTTATAGCAACAAAAACAAATGTTTGTTGAATGAGAGGGAGGTTCGGGGGGAGAAGGATGGTTCGGGGGGAGGATGACTTGAGTTTACCAGAGGTCGCTCGTTGGATTTATATTGCTGTTATGGTGGAAAGACACGGTGCACTATGACTGTGAAATAGGACTTACTTTACCTCATGTCGTTTGTTGGATTTATACTATTACGGTAGAAGTACATGGTGGAACAAGACACTGAAACACGACATAATTTACTGCAGTAATGCATCCGTGTCCAGTATACATCATTTGCACAAGCTAACGCATGATAGAATATAAGCTTGCATGTTCAAGCACAAGAAACAGAATGTCCCTTGTCACAGCAATACGTTGCAGTGTCGAATATATATATCGGGGTTACTAAGCAAAACTGGTGAAGTATAAAAACCAACTGCTCCAAAACCAAAGAAATTCCAACTTTTAAAAACCAAAGGTTTAAATTCATAGCTAAGGTGAATTAATCATATTTATGGTTTTCATTTCCTCACAATCTAATAATCTATGACAAAAAATACTTTAAAAAATTACCACTCCACATCAAATCTCTAATTCTCACCCCCTCTCTCCTTCTCTCCTCAAAATGATCACTCCCTTTTTCCCTTCAACAACATGACAATTCTCTCATAACGCATATCACACCACTTCATGCATTGTAATATGCATGAAGTGGGGTGGTGGTTGGACTGGGAGACAGTGGGGAATGGGGTGGGGGGTAAGGGGGATGGGGCTGGCTGTGAGACACTGGGAAAACGGGGCTGCAACAGAGATGTTTTGGGGGACAAGTGGAAATCCTCGCTACTGCTTTTATGATGTGCTAAGGACTGCACATAATTAAGCAAATTAATTCTCATAATGCCTTAACGAGTTAATCCATGCATACAAAATATAAAAGTAATATCATTTTAAAATTTCATATACACAGCAGAAACACCAGCAGTCGGATTAACTTGTTAAGGCACGTTAATGATAATTTGTTTAATATTACAATGTGTGAAGTTGTGTGATGAGAGAATTGTCATGTTGCTGAAGGGAGTGATAATTTTAATTTATATTAACATTTATATCCCACCCCCTCCCGTCAACAGACGACTTGGGATAGAATTTTGAGGAGAGAAGGAGTGAGAGAGGGCAAGAATTAGAGATCTGATGTGGAGTGGTAGTATTTTTAAAGTATAGTATTTTTTGTCACAGATTATTAGATTGCAAGGAAATGAAAATAGTTATGAATTTAAACCTTTTGGGTTTTTAAATGTTGGAATTTCTCTGTTACAATGACCAGCGCAGGGGGTGGGGCAGGAAAGTCAATAATGATAGACAAATAAGCCATCCAGAATACTTTTGGGTTTTGTTTCCAACCTTAAATGGCCAACATTGGCCTTTTTCCTGGTCTTTCACATTTTGAAGTGCACACTCCTACTAGGAACATTTCCTGGGGTTGAACCCACCCCATAATTTAATTGTCAGGGCTGAGCAGCCCACAAACCACCACCACCCCTTTCAAATTAAGCCCTGAGCACAATACTCTGAGCAGGTAGCACTGATATGAGTTCTGTTCAAGTGAAGGGGACTTGTTCTTGTGCTAAGTACTAGTGCCGTAGTGTCTTGTCAGAGGATCATGCTGTAAATGTTAACATGCACTTTGAGCAAAGGAACAGTTCTGGGAGTGTCAGCTACTCTCATTTGACCTCTCCTTCTCATGCATCTCACTGAACACCTGCTCCACTGGGACTGTTTGTTCCTGGTAAACACAGAAGCAAATCCTACTCAGGATAGCAATATATCATTGAACAAAGCTTTTGTAAAAATAAAAATTCTGATCCATGATATCACCTGAATTATGTTGTCCCTTTCCGTTACAAACTAGGGATGACATGGCAACAACGCTCTTGATAGACCAGGGGTGAGGAACCTTTCCTCTCCTGTGGACCACTCTGAAAATTAGTACAAGTTCTGCAGGCCAGCTAGGAGGTGGGGATAGGAGTGCGCAAGGGTGTTCTCGGGATGGGAGAAATGATCCAGGGTCCAGATGATAGATCAATGCCATGGATCTGTCTTCTCTGCTTGAGTGCATGCCCTCATCTCTGCTCTTCCTGTGAACTCACTCTTGCACTGTTTGAGGGCAGGGACTGGATACACCAGCCAGATCCAGGAAGTGAAAGGGGACAGAATTTGGCTCATGGGTGGGAGGTTCCCCACCTCTGCCATAGACCATGAAAAACCAGAATTTCAAGTTTCTGAAAAGAAGTTTCCAGGAGATTATATGATAAACTAGAGCTGTTTCTTTAATAAAGAGTGAGTTTGTATTTTGGATACTGAGACCAAAAGTGACTGTCTACCTTTGATGCCCAACAGTATGGTGTTTTCAGACATCCAAACATTCTTCTGACAGCAACTGGTGCTAGTCTGATTTTTTTGTGTGTGTGAATGTGATGTGTTACAAGATAATGGTTGTGATCTTTCACCCATATAGTAAACCCAGTGTAGGGGTGGGACATCAGGCCAAATACCCGTTACCAGTTTTACCGGTTTACAAAAAAACAGATTACCGGATTAAAACCGGATTACCGGTGCCGGATTTATTGCATTGATTTCAATGGGGGGAAAAAAAATACACCCCCCCCCAGGCTGTGCGGGTGGAAGGGGGGACACCCCCCACCCACCCTGTCCAGCCTAGATTTAAAAATTTTTTTTTTACCCTATGTCCCTACTAGTGCGGGCTCCGGGCCGCCGCCGGTGACCCGAAGCCCGCGCCAGCAGGTACTAGGGTGATCCCTGGGGTGGGGTGTGTTTTAACACACACCCCACCCCAGGGATCACCCTACCTCCCCACCCAGGGATCGCCTACCTTTTGGCGCTCCGGGAGGTAGCGGCGGCGGTGGTCTGGCAGCTTCAGCGCTGGCTGTGGCTGCCGGCTTCAGCGCTTTCTAGGCCTTTCGGGGAAACCCGGAAGTTCCCCAGAAGGCCTAGAAAGCGCTGAAGCCAGCAGCCGCAGCCAGCGCTGAAGCCGCCAGACTGCCGCTCCCGCTGGCCGGAACACCAAAGGTAGGCGATCCCTGGGTGGGGTGTGTGTTAAAACACACCCCACCCCAGGGATCACCTTAGTACCACAGTACCTACCTGCTGGTGTGGGCTCTGGGTCGCCGGCCCGGACCCCGCACTAGCAGGGACTTCGGGGATTTTTTTTTAAAAAAAAAATCCAGGCTGGGCAGGGTGGGTGGGGAGTGTCCCCCCTTCCACCCGCGCAGCCTGGACTGGAGAGGGTAAGTGTTTGGGGGTTTTTTTGTTCCTTTTTTTACATTGCGGCCATTCATTTCAATGGCCACAATGTAAAAAAATCCAGCACGGGGATCCGGTACCGGTACCCCCAAATACTGGAGAGACTGCCGGTACACCAAAATACCGGCAGTATCGGATACCGGATGTACCGAACTTCCCACCCCATCTGGATAGTGGTAGAGCAGTTCAGATGTTGCTAGTACAACCTCATTGGGTGTTTTCACACACACATTTCTCCTGCATGTTTGCTGCTCCATCCTGAACTTTGTAACCCCCTTCCCTGCCCTAGTGTTCCCCAATCCCCACATTTAGACAAACTTCACGCAAATACTCTTTCGAGGACCGCAAGATAGTGCCGGGAAACAAACCCTCAGGATCTAATAGGGCTGTTGGGAGTATCAGTCCCCAGCCTAGATCATCAATAGGGCACTGGGAGGCACGCACACGTGCTAGCGGTTACCAACTGCGCGCACACGCAGGGAGCGGGGGTGGCAGAGGAATGACCAACGGTGAAGGAGGGATGGAGTGCCCAGAGCCCAGGAACAGGAAGGGGGACAGGTCTTGCGCACGGGGAATACCCAGGGGGAGTGAGCTGCGAGGACACCCACAGGGGCAGGAGCTTTCCTGAGTCACGCAGCACTCACTCACACAAACCCTCCCAACACGCACTCTGCACACACTCACGACAAACACCAGTAGATACAAGGAAGCACAAGATTCAAGCACAGACGAACGGGGGCCAGTTTTACGGGCATGAAAGCACAGATCACCAGTAATGTCCAATGCGAGGAAGCTCTCTCTCTCTAGGTCTGTTCCAGGTGGTGCCGCAGCCGCTCTGAGCACCGTGGAGCGGGGGCCGGGGGCGTGGCCTCTGGCTGCGCTGTTGATGTGCTTCCCTTGTTACCACGTGGGGGTGGAGCCTGCCCCTGGGCCGCGTTCCCGCCGGTTCCAGCTGCAGCGGCATCACTGGGGTTTGCCTGGTTCCGGCCCCCTGCAGGAGGTGCAAGCTTGATCGGAGCGGCAGGGGCTTGCAGTGGTCTGGCAGGGAGGGTGAGTGAGGTTCACTGTGCCCCTCGGCGTCTCCGAGTTCCCCCTTCCACTGAGGTGATCCTTATACTAAATCAATCACCCAGATCTTAAACATCCGACTCTTTGAACTTCTGTGTAGAACTTTCCCTAGAACTTTTGTGTGCAAAAAGTTCTGGTAAACTGCTTTGCTCCATACAGCTGTGGTCACTTGGTTTCCATGGCAGCCTGTCACGTCTACAGCTGAGGCTACTTTAGGCTGCCTCAGGGCAGTGTTTGTGTGAAGAATGCATCCAGGAACTGCCTCGGGGGTGGGTGTGTGTGTGTGTGTCTGTGAGAGAGAAATGCATCTGGAACTTACTCGTGGACTTGTAAACCCAGAAGATAGAAAAATCCTGAACTTTAAGGTGTGTGTAAAAAATGCCCATTGTTAACCCTCCATTGGATGATTATTGGCTGGCTGCTGTCCAGGAGTTTCTTGTACATCTTTAGAAGGGAGAGTAAGGGTGTTAACAAATGTGACAGCGGCCTACTCAGCCCCACCTAAAGCAGTCTAACAGCCCCTCCCACAGAAACCCAAAGTCAGCTCGGCCGTTAAGCCTGCACACACAACCGTTTTCCTTCCTGCCAATGGACTCCTGTTTAGATGTTCTCAGAAGGGCCAGTGAAGGAGCTCAAGATCCACTTCATGCTGGGGTGCTGCCAGCTGGTGGAGGTGAAGATGAAGGAAGGAGTCTCTCTCTCTCCTCTCAGACTGTGCTCAAGTCTCTCCACCACCACTTTCAGCAACCTGAGTTGCCCAGATCAGAGCCCAAAGAGGAGGAGAAATGCTCCCACCGTGTTCACAAGTGATGTATTATAACCCTGGTCTTAATTTTTCATCCTTTGCTTTTAGTTTCTTTTAAAAATCAAAATAATGCTTTGTAATAGTTACAATTTAGTCTTACAAAGCCTTCCAAAGGAAGGATATGTCAGGAAGAAAAAAATCTTCCTTCAGCCTCTCTGCTCTTTATTCTGAGGCCAATGCTGCGATCCACAAACCACTTAAAGGGACTTACTCCGGAGTAAATGGTTTGTGGATCATAGCCAGAGTCGGCAGCCCTTTCTGGTATTAAAGAATGTGCTTCCTAACACATGTCACTGAACTCCTGGCTGTCTTTCTCTCTCCTTTTTATTATTATTTTTTTAAAGGATGCCTGTGGTCATCTGTTTTTGCAAAATCTTGCCTCGCGAACCAGCAATTTTCCTTGTTTACGCATTAAAAAAAACAGATGTTGCACCCACAAACTAGCTCTCCGACATTCTCAGAAAACACTGCAACCGCTTAATCCATGCAGAGAAATTAACAGGGGCCCGGTTTGGCTCTGGTGAAACGTATGGCGAGTGTACATCAAACTGGAAGCAGAAGGAAAAACAAACAAACTTTGTTCTGTTTTTGCTGAAGGCCACACTGCTCCACTAGCAATTACTTGGGCCTTTTCCATGCCAACTGCATGTTCTCTACCAAGGAAAAGAGCTGACTCTGCATTTGCTTTGTACACCATCCAGTCCTGTGGTCCGCTTTAAATTCCTTTTCCTTCCACGTTAGGGAAAACCTTCCTGCTTGTTTTTCCTAAGAATGATCACAGTTATTGCAGATGGACACGTTTTTAAGGAACAGCTGACTTCCTCTGAAGAATGTTAGACTATTAGACCCAAGACTTTTTTCTTAGTTTTTCTGATAGAACAGCCCAGCAATGGATCACATCACACACCACTGTGCTAGATGCCAAGCTCAATCACAAAGATGGGCCCTGCCCGGTAAACCTGCCAGCTACATAAATGGCTTCTCCCTGCTCCCCCTCCTCAAGAGCTCTTCTCTTCTGTTACAGCACACACACTTTCACTGATCCCAGTAGGAAATACTGCATGTACACACCTTTGCTAAGGCACAACTAGAATTTCCTTAAGTGGTTTGACCCCTAGAAGCCCTGCCCTTTAACCTCAGGGCCTCGTGCCCTCATCCCCAGGCACCTACCTATCCTGCCTTCAGAGGGCAGACTCCCCTCTCTGTCCCAACAAATTTGTCTCTTCTAGAGGCACCAATTATTTTCTCTAATTTTTTATTTTTTTTTGTCTCAGCACCCAAAATGATTTGTGGCATGTGTGCACATTGCACAACTGTATGTGTGTGCAGATATACAAAAGCATTTCCACTTCCTAAATTGCACACATTTGCATGTGTGATTCCTTTTAAAATAGACTTTTTTCTTAACATTGAGGTTGCCTGAAGAAAGTTATTTTTAAAAAGCAAACTTGAACAAAAATGGAAGCAAACACACACACACACGTAACCCCTCACATGTTGAAGCCTTCAGATCTCCTTTCTCGAGTTCTACCACTTCAGCTACAGAAGTAAATGTGGCTGGTTTTAAGTCAGCCACTAGAGAGAGACTTCATATATAGTGCCTGTGTAAATTTGAGTTAGCAGCTGCTCCTTGTCATGTAGAGCATGGGAGTATGTGCTTGAAAAGAAAAGTGTGGGGACTGTTGGCAGGGGTGCGGAGTCGAAAGTTCCTACAAGCTTTTACACATTTTGTAAGTCTGGGTATTAACAAATGAGACGTTAGCCCACACCTGACTGTTTATTAGGTGTTCGCCCCAACCAACCACATGGCCACCACACACTGGACCTACCGCAGCCCCCACTCATGGAGGGTGGGATCTTGGAGAATGCGGAACCTGCCATATGGCGAATGTGCATCCACGTGTCCGTATCGTCAATTAGGTTGTGTGCAGTGCCACAGGTCCGCCAGCACCATAGAGTCGTGAATAACAGAGCGTCAGAGGAGCGACTGCTTCCTGCCCCTCTCTCTGCTCTCGCTCTCACTGGTGCTGCCAGTGGGGGCTGCCCGCAAGTGCAAGAAATCCACGCAGGGGGCTTGCCTGCTTATTATGCTGGACATACTAAACATGCGAGTGTGGACTACACAAACTGAACACAGAATCCAAAAGGCTATCGTCTCGTTTGAAAACACCATTTGTTTAGAAAAACCCGTCCCCACCAATACATTGTTTCCTCATCTCGTCTGCGGGCTACAGAACAGCCACTCCCCCCCCTTAATTTTGTTTGGGAAAGAGAAGGAAAACAAGGCAGGAGAATATGCAGAAATTACCTGTGAAATGGAATTTAAAGCAGAGCTTTTAACTTCTCTCTCTAACCTCTTTTTGGGGGGAGGGGGGGGACTTCTGAGGAACAGAGTGATCAGAGTCCTCAAGAGAAGTCCGATCAGAGAGTAAACAACGCTAGACCTCTGCCCTTGTGTCTGGGCTTCCCTTCTGTACTGACAGCAACAGGTGCATCAGTTGAACAAGTTTCTAATGGGAACGCCTTGGCTGTGCAGCAGGCCAAGGGAAGGTTACATTCAAATTGCTCTCTGAAGATCATCTGAGCACAGATACCTTTACACATTTGTATGTAGTTTTTATATAGTTCATATTTTGTAAACCACTGTGAGCTCTAGGGGAAGGTAAGGTATAAGTTTGAATGAATTAAATAAAATATTCTTATAAAAGAGCCTAACATTCTCTCCCCAGCTCCCAATAAGGTTCTCCTAGCACACAAGCTGAAATCACTAAGGCGTTTCATACCTTACACCTACTTCCTTTCCCCAATGCCTGCCACAACAAATGAAGAAAGTGCCTTTGTATTAAGAGACAATACCCTTGTTTGTTTGTTTTTTTAATTGTGTGTGTGTGTTTTACTAATGAGCAATTTTCAGCACTCGACAATGGGTCTCCCAGACATTAATATGAGTTACTGAGTGCCCACTGAAAGTTTTGTTCTATTATATACTAAACCTCCTCTAATTTTGTTATAAGGATCACTTAGGCTGTTTTCCCACGAAGCTGCTTGTGCAGTCTTTGGTGCCGCAGGAGCACGCGTTATTCAAAATGTAGCACAGCTCCCATCTCGTGGGAAAGGAGGAAGTGCAGCTCTTCGATGCACGAGCTTGCCGGTGGGACAGGGTAGGATTTCACTACCCTGTCTGATGCGTGAGCCTGCCAGCAGGAGAGCCGCACTTCCTCCTCTCCTACGAGATGGGAGCTGTGCTACATCTGAATAGTGCATGCTCCTGCGGCACCAAAGGCTGCTCGTGGGAAGGGAGCTTACATGAAAAGGCTGTTCTTGGGAAAGCAGCCTTAATCATGAGTGCTTATAGCTTATTCCGTCTTTAAATTTGCAGCACATTTTAAAAGTCATTGTAAGTGGGCGAAGGAAACATTTAATCTAATCTTGTTTATGTATCTCTGTAAGCTAACTGACAAAGGGGATGTGTGACGCATCACTTTTATTCACAGCATTACCTTGTTTCAGTTAAGAATACACATGATCACAAGTGAGAGATGTCTTTGGCAGCTTCGCTTCATGGACCAGGCACTAGATGGCTATGTAGACTGCAAAGGTGACCCATCAGTCTGGGCACCAGGGCAGCTGCCCTGCCTGCAGCCCCACACCCTCACAAACCTGCTGGTTGCTGCTACTGCCATGGACACTAGGCACTGGCAGCCACCCCTATGTTCACCACAGCAACGGCCGGTATGAGGCTTGAGATCAGGCACACAGCAATAGTGCATTTTGCTGCCATGAGCTATTGCATGTGTGCGTGCTGTTGCTGTGGCCATCTTTGCTCTGGAGCATGCTGGGAAATGTAGTTCTGGTTAAAGACTTGCATTAACCATGAACTCACTGGGTGACCTTGTGCTTGTCACAGATCTCTCAGCCTAACCTACCTCAGAGGGTTGTTTCGAGGATTACTAGTTGTTAATCGTTAAAGTTAATAAGTTGAAATGTGAGCCACCCTGAGCCTTAGGGAAGGGGTGGGATACAAATACAAATAAATAAATTAAATTAATGGTTTGTAGATCACGGTGCTGATTTTTTCCAGACATGCTTTTGCTTTCTTTTAAAATCATCAAATAGTGCTTCTGCCAATAAAAGAAGGTCACAAGCAAAACTCTTAAGGAGTTTTACTCAAATAGGAGGGAAGGGATTTCCTGGCCAGTGACTGAGTTGATTCCTCTGTATAGATTAGTCATAACGCTACTTGCTTTTGGAATTTAGCAGAGTACTATAAACGATGGTTATGAGGGGGTGAAGGGAAATTTCTCATGATAGTTGCTCATTCAGTGCCCCTTGTAAGATTTTTATCACAACCCTACCATGCTCATGAGTCATTTTTAAAGTGCATGACTTCATGTTTCCATAACTGTGCACCCCAACAGGCTAAACAACTGGCACAAAACAGCATTCATGAGCCCATAGGTCATATGCTTTGTGGAATTCTTGAGGGGAGTAACTTAGCTTGGGAAGCAGAGCCTCCCAAGCATACAGTGGTCTGGGTGTATACTCCACTAGTCCACTGGAAATGTATACCAGCCAGGGGGAACTTCTTTTCCTTGGGGACAGGGCTGGCTTTACCACAGGGCAACCCAGGGTGACTGCACCAGGCCCTGCTGTTCTCTCTATTTCTGGGGGTCCTGAGGTGGTCCCTGTTTTCACCTGTGCAGGCTGTGAGGCCGCTACTCCCTCCCAGCAGGCCCCGAATATGACCATTACTAGAGCCCCACAGTCGGTGCCCCCAGGGAGCGGGGCCTTGAGAGGTCCCACATTTTATCTTCTTCCTGGGCCTGCAAATTCTAAGGCCGGCCCTACTAGGAGAGCCACTTTGAAAATCAGTATAAGTTCCATGGGGTAGACAGGAATTCAGAACCTGAGAGGGGCACTGTCAGGATGAGGGAAGCAAAAGAAGGGTCCAGATAATGGATTGAACCCACTGATCCACACACCTTCATTTCTACTCTCTTTCCCCTGAGTTTGCTCCTTTACTTCTTGAGTGTAGGGAGAGATCTGTGGGTTGGATCCAGAAACTGGAAAGGGGCCAAATATGTGGCCAACAGCCACATTTGGCCCATGGCCTGGGGTTTAGGTCACTTTCAGACATGGCCCCCTGTGCATATTTGGGCTGCAGGGTGTGTGTGAGGGGGTGCGGGTATGCAAAGCCCAAATATGTGCAGGGATTGGCCGGTCCGAAAGCCCCTCTCCTCCCCCCGCGGGATGGAGAGCAGGAAATCAAGCGTATATCAGGAGTGGAAAACGTTTCCCACCAGGGGCCAAATCCTCACCCCGGGCCATAGGGCTCCACAGGCTGGAGCATCCTGTGCAAGGGAAGAGAGGTGTATTGTAACCCGCCCTAAACCTTTAGGATAGGATGGACAGGATAAAAATTTCAGCTAATAGGAAACCAGATTGCTGGGCCAGAGCCTAAAAGGTTGAATTGCTGGAAAACAGGCATCCCTATGTTTTCTAAGCAGAAATGATTAATCCTCTAAAAAGAAATCTAAGTGCACGATGGCTCATTTTATTTACTTGCATAGCAACAGTCCAGTAAATGTGGGCTGTGCCTTACACATTGTTACAAAGCTCATCAGTGACTGACTGACTTGCTGCTGGATGCTTGCAATTGTGGCAGAAAGCTTAGGTTTCTTTTAATCTGTGGTTTTTCTAAGAAGTTGAAGGCAGCTGCCCATGGTCAATATCTCTAAGTGACTGTTCGGCTATTGATTTCATACAGCATCCATCACCCTTTAGGTGAGTGCAAAGTTGCAGTTTATTATTTGCCTTAGGGAACCCTTTTCCCTTCCCTGGGCCACTCTCCATCCCATGTCAGTGAGTGCATGCCCTCCTCTCTTCTCCCTTCCCCTGAGCTCACTCTTTTAGTGCTTGAGAATAGGGACTGGATCAGTGGGCCAGATCCAGAATTGAAAAGTGGCCAAATAAAAAACAGCTCCAGGCTGGATTTGGCCCATGGGCCAGAGGTTCCCTGCCCCTGCCCTGTGTTCAACAGGAGGGGTCCAACTGTCCACGTTTTGCATAAAACAAAGCTCCAGTTTTTGACGTTAGCTTTTTGGCTGAGGCAGGATTCCGCCATTTATCTGTTACATTTAAACACTAAAGCAAAATTTTGCTCCAAACTTTGTTGGTCCCTGAGGAGGAATTTTTTAAACACTGAACTGAGAGCAACAGAGACTATCAGCTGTGCTGGGTTTTTTCAATCTGACTTGGGGCTTTAAACCGTATCACAGGAAACTGGTATTTGTGACAGAGGGCAACCAAGGACACAGTTTTATGTCCTCTGAGCAAAAAGAAGTTTTGCAAGCAAGCTAGTACAGATGCTTTCTTTCCTTTGATGTTAAAATGTCTCTGGCATTAGAAAAAACAACAGTAAAAACATGAGCCTTAAATGGCTTTATGGAGCATGAAAAATGAACAGCAAAATATAATGGGAGAGGAGAGTATTTCTGGAACCAACGTTGTTTGCTATTGTGTGTTTCCTCCCAAATACGACAGGGCTGGTGGCTTAATTGGAAGGAAAAACATCAGAAGATGTGGCTGATAGTTGTGAACTGGCTCTCAGGCAGCTGCAGTCTGTGCCAAGGCTGGCAGGGCAGGGGTCGTGCTGCTGCTCGGACCCTGTGTCTCCTCTCAAGAAGCAGCAGTTATTGGATAAATTCCAGAACATTTGGGTCCCTTTTCCCTGATCTGTGTGTTTTCAGACAAGTGCATTGCCCACCCAGTATTCACTGGTTAACCAGTGGGGTTTTCACACGAGCATGGTGAGTACTGGGTGAGGAGGCACTTGTCTGAGAACACCCTCTAGTGACAGCAGAAAGTGGCCTTAAGGAGCAGAAATCACCCCTATGGAATACCGCCCATGTAACAGGGCTCCCCATTGGCTACCAGAATAGCCCTTTCCTGGCTCCCTTGCCAGCTCACTGGCATGAGAGGATTGTTAGGAATTGGGAGATACTGAGAGAGGGGGGAAGGCAAAGGCAGGCAGATGTGGCTGGAGCACATGGTATTTGTTTGGCTATTCTGGGGTGGTTGTTATTGTAGAGTGTAATGGTGGGGAACCTCTGGCCCATGGCTGTTTTTGATTTGGCTCCTTTCCAGTTCCTGGGTCTAACCAAGGGATTTAGTCCCTTCTCATAAACAATGAAAGAGCAAACTCTGGGGAAGGGGGTGGAGATGAGAGCATGGACGCAAGGATAGAAGATGAATCCGTGGCACAGATGGACTTTCTCCTTCCTATCCCCATTTTGAGCATGCTCCTTGGGTCTCTCTGCCCCTAACTCCTGTCCGGACTGTGGTGCTTGTGCTCATTTTCATTCAGATCACACCCCACCCCTGCTTTAGTGCTCCTAGCTAATATATAACTTCCCGTTCCAGAGTCAAAACCAAACAAACTCTACAAAAGGCCATGGGTCCTCCCACCCCAGAAATCTGCATGCCAAGTAAGGACTGTTCCCTGCACTAGTTATCAGAGAGCAAAGAAAAGTTTGCCCACCCCCCGCAAAAAATTGCTCCCCCCTTCCTCCAAATTTGATTACCTCTAACTCTGTTGCCCCTTAGCCAAACTTCACTACATTTCACAGGAATTATCTGTGAGAGGAGATCTAAAGTGTGTCCAAATGTCACATCGATAGCTTAGACAGCTCTGATTTGATGAGAGGAATGTTTGCAATTATAATAGGGCAATGTCACTCTTAGTTCAGGAACCCTATAGCTATCTCCTAACAAAATGTTGCCCTTCTATAGCACCTTCCAGGTGAGGATCTCAAAGCAGTTTATACACCTAAATGAATTTAGCTTCTCAACACCCCAGCATATTTTACCAAGGCAGTAACGGGTACAGAGTGGCTGTCCAAGATTATATAGAAGTCTGCAGCAGATCCGGGGATAGGACTCGGGTTTCTTCACTGCTAGACTCGTTGATTAACTATCCAGATTCTCCGCCTCCTTGGGAGCAGGTTTAGTGGGAAATTCATAAGAGAAGAATTTCTATTAGTATGTTCTTTGGATGCTCCTCACACTTCACAATCCTGCTGTGTGACACATCACAGCTCAGGATGAAAACCCCTCATTGCCAGAGAAGGATGTATTTTTAACCATCCATCATTATTTCAGGCAATTTAAGGTAATTTTTAAGAGTGGTATTTTTATTTGATGAGCGAAGCTGATCCAGCAATGTTCTAAGCGGCCTAGAATGCCAGGATGACTACATCACCCCAATTACCTGCCCCGCGACTACAGTCTGATCTGTTTTGCTGTTTCTAGCAAGAAGACATGCTACATCAGCAAGGCTTTTTAGGGAGCCACTGATATTTACATACTGTTTTTGAAGAACAGTTTATTCCTGTTTGCCACATACTCCAAAACTACACACAAAAAACTGTTATGGCAGCAAAGCCTGTATCTGCCCAAAAGAAATAAGTATAACTTTTTGCAAAAAGGGTCCAAACTGTAAATTTGGCAATGCTATCTTTACTAGGCTCCACTAATTAGTTAGGTCTTCTACAACTATTATTTGGGGAGATGGAACAGTGCACAGAAAGGTAGTTAGTTCTTTTAAATCACAATAAACCTCAAACATCTTTCAGCTCTTTAGTTCTGCCAAAATATATACCATGTTTACAAGTGGAGTCTGTATAGTGAAAGAAGCTCACTTGAGCTGCCAGCAATAGGTGTCACTAGCCAGAGGAAGGTAGACATCATTTTAGGAGTCCAAGCAAGAAACCCTGAGCTTCAGTGTTCAGGATTTCAAACTCTTTTTAATACTTATTTTATGGAGGTGAGAATAAGAGGTTTAGAATGAGAAATTGTCTCCTTTGGTTGAAGAGGACTAAGAACAAGCAAAATATCCCTGTTAATTAGGACGGTAGTGGAAAACCTTTTCCCTCATACAATTCACTTTGAAAATTAATACAAGTTCCATGGGCCATATGGGAGCTGTGGGTTAGGGTGTTCAAGATGTGAGAAGGAAGAGAAATCATTGTTCCCTTCCCCTGAGTGCACTCTTTCAGTGATTGAAGGTAGGGACTAGATCCATGGGCCAGATCCAGGAACTGGGAAGGAAACATTTTTTATTTTTTTTAAAAGCAGATGTCAGCCAGATCTGGCCCGCTGGCCAGAGAATCTGTGCCCCTGAAGTAGGGTGGTGATTTGTTGTTTTTTAATGAAAGCATTGAACATTTGATAGGACAATGCAATCCTGTTAGTGCAACACTAGTACAAATAAATTTGGCAGAGCCCAGAGATGATTATTAGGAAAGAAGTATCTCTCTTTGTTTAATTTGAGATGACTTTTCCCCCTCCTCTTGCAAGCCATGTTATTTCTATTTCAGGCTTTTCTCTCCCTCTTATTTTAGGGCAATTATTTTGCTCTGTAACAGTTCTTACCTAGGTAAACAGCTAAGAAAGAGCTGTTTCAAGATAGAGAAATATGCCAGGCTTGTTGTCTGCTCCTAATTAAAGGAGGCCACAAAAATTGAATTTGTCATCCACTTGGCTGGAAGTTGGCATATGAGGAATGAGAAACGGGTGCTCAAATCTCTAATGTGTCAGAGTAAGCACAATGCAATGGTCCACAAAGTATGGGATCAGGACCCAAAGTGGGGCCATAGGAATTAAGATTCAAAGGGGTGTCTGTCCACAGGAAAAAGGTTGGAACTTTTGCATTAATCCTTTCCTAAGTAACAGGAATGCAAGACTACTCCCAACACAGCTCCCCAGGAGTATCTAAAAAGAGATTCAGCTAAATGATCCCAACTCCCTATTACAGCAGTGGTTAAGTGTGTGTAAGAAGGAAGTCTGGTCTAAACTAACATGGAGATCAGTTGTTCTCACAGGACACAGATATTCTATATAGTAGGGGCAGTATAATTAATTTTCATACACTATGGATGATCCTTTGTAATTTGCAAAGGACCAAGTGAAGTAGGTTATAATAGTTCGTCCCTAACAAATGAACCTTTATTTGCCACAGAAAGTGAGTCATACCCACAAAGAACACATGCCCAGCCTCTCTGGAGCCCAGATGCAGGCAAGAATGCAGAGGAAACAGGTGTTTAGTGCCTCTGAGAGGATGCGCCCCCAATAGGAAGTTTGCTTTTAGGTCTTGAACCTACTTAGAGTTCTGCAATGATGCCTTCTGGGTCATCCTGGGGGCTCTCTATCTGGTTCCTTATAGGACTTCAGGCAGCACAAGCTGAAGCCTCTGATTCTACCTTGTCTCTCCCACTGTTCCCCCCCCCCTGTATCCGCTCCCCCTGTCTTTAGATTGTAAGCTCTTAGGCAGAGACCATGTCTATCTTGTGGGATTTTTTNCAGGGACCGTGTCTATCTTCTTCTCTGTAAAGCGCCAAGTACACTGCTGGTGCTATATAAATGCTTATAATAATAATAAATA
Source organism: Sphenodon punctatus (assembly GCA_003113815.1). Lineage (NCBI taxonomy): Eukaryota > Metazoa > Chordata > Lepidosauria > Sphenodontia > Sphenodontidae > Sphenodon > Sphenodon punctatus. Next base: position 397,118 of record QEPC01007433.1, on the reverse strand, counting down.
ATAAATTAATACATGAAAATAAACCGACCAGCAAAAAGACCATATTCAAGGATCTGGCCCAAATGCCTCCATAGGTAGTGTTGGGTGAATGTGGGATTGAAGGAATTGGTTCAGCCAGGCTCAGTGCCAGAAAAGGGGTCAGCCTGTTGCTTTCCTAGAGATATGCATGTGTAATGCGAGAGTAAAGGGTGTGCTGTGGCTCTTGGCCACCCATTGTCTAAAAGGATGAAAGCAAAATTTCAAAATTTCCTCTGGGTTTCTTCATGACAGCACTCTCTTCTCTGGTAGCAACTCCCTCACAGTTAAGGGACAGAGTTATTCTGGAGGAAACTCATCTGAGTGCATCCTTTTGAGTGTGTGTCGTATCTGTGCACATTGCATTTAAACTAGAGGGCTGGGACCATGCTCAGGATGGGTTGGATTCTCCAGTGGGGGAAGGTCCTGCTCCCTCCTGTGCCATGAAGTGCTTCGGTACTGTGGTGCTCCATAGTGGATGAGGTCATATCAAAAAGAGGCAGAAGAGTGCCACAGCTCCACACTTACAGAATGTGTGATGTTGCAGCATTCCCTAGGGGGTGGGGTTAAAGTCTGTCCCAATACACTCATGCTTGAGCTCTCATTGGAGCAGAATTTCCAGTTCACACAGCCCTCTAGCTTTAGACACTGGGTGTTTTTACACAGGCATGGAAGTGCTCACCCCGAGAGCAAGTCCGGGGGTGCACCCCCGCATGTCTGTCCACTTACAGCCCTGCCTGGGTCTATTTTAACTGGACCTGGTGGCTGCTGAGGACCATGGTCCAGTGCCCCCCACTCCCACACAATAGAGTTGCAGGCAGATCGCCTGGGGGCAAACCCCGGCTGAGAGTGGGGCTGCAGAAACTGTCCGCTGAGCAGACAAACAGCAGCCCCGCCTCCAGCCGGTGCCCCAGAGTTGGGGTGCCCGCTCCACTGGTGGTGTTCCTGGATGTTCCAGAGCACCATTGGCAGGGCAGCCCTGGAGAGGAGATAGCCTGCTCCATATTTCCATATCTGCTCCGCCTGCATGCCTGGTGGGCTGCCTTTAAACAGACAGCCCACCAGGGGGTGAGGCTGGGCAGAGGTAGGGCAGGGCAGCTGTCCGTGTGAAGACACTCCATGTGTCTAGGAAGTGCTGAAGATGCTCATCTATGCATCTCTGTCTGGTCTGTAGCAACTGAAAAAGAGAGTTTAATACTTTAACATACCTGCCCTGAATAATTCTACAAAAATCTCTATTGATTTCAATGTGAAACTTTGCACGTTGAATGATGGGAAAAAATGGCCTCTGGGGATTCATCTGCTTTCAGGCTCCGAGTATTTGCTCACTGATTATTCACAGAAAACAAGGTATTTCAGATGCTTTTTGAAGGTGCTTAATTTACTGCCCCCCTGGCAGAGCCCTGTGAATAGGATTTTGTTCTTATCTGATCTCAGGGGGGAAATGATGTGAGACTTCCAATAATAAAACCAGTATCACTGCTCCAGTAAAGATCAAATTGCCAATGACGAATGGAGCCAATCCTTTTCTCATGGCAATTTCATTTACCTGTAGACCCCTGACATGCTCACAAAATAACACTCCCCGTCACCCCCTGAAAACCAATAATTCTGACTCTCCAAACAAACCCACTTTAAAGCCTGATCAGAAATGACTAAATCCATAATTCTTCCATTGTTTTCTGGACAATCCATTCAGTACCAATGCAAATAAAACTATAATAAGCAGTCGGAAATCTTAGAAGAAATTTTCCCAAGACCCAAACTGGAAAAGGCTTAAAGTCTAGAAAGAAAAACATCAGAATTCCTGCCAACATCAACTGGGATGAAAATTTAAACCTTAGCACCTTCCAGCCATGCATTTCCTGCTCTGGTATTGCTGGCTGCTCTATGTTAATACACTTTGCTGAGAGATATTTATAAGAAGCAGGAGGCAGGAAGCTCTAAAGGATATGATAGCTCTAAAGGCTGCTGATACCTGGACTCCTTAGCTCTTTCTTATCAGGTTAAACCGGGTTTTATAACCATTCCTCCCTCCACCCATCTTTCAGAGGTCATAACAAATATTATTTTACAGTTTTATTGAAGTATCTCTTATCTGCTTTCCTGTTCTTCCAAGTAGGGCGAGATTGTCTTTCAGCACTTCAACTTTCTAAGATTTGAGATTCCATTAGAAACTTTCCAACAGAGCTAGAATGGTAGTCATTAAAATATCCAAATGAGTCGAATTGGCACTATTTAACCCAACCTGAACTGAGCAAGCACAAAGCGCCACCCAGCCACTACCCATCTGGGTACTCATTTTAATTCTTGACATAAAACTTATCTATTTTTTGTAAATGATAATAATAAAAACCTACTATTGTTTTTTCCTCCTGGAATGAGGGGGCGTGTCAAATTGTCTAACAAGGCAATAAGGATATATCAAAAATAAAGTTTGAATATCCATACATATTTTATTTCATTTGGAATAACTAATTCAAATTCATTGAAACTGCCAACACCATCCCAATCCTGTAGCTGCTCTGACAGATATTCATGCTGTTGCACGAAGAGTCTCCTCACACCAGCTGCTGCCCAGATATGTTTCTATGGGTTCTCAAACTATAAGAACCTAAGAAGTGCCATACCGGGTCAGACCAATGGTCCAGCTAGCCCAGCATCCTGTCTCTGACAGTGGCCAATCACGGTGGCTTGGGAGAAGCACCCAACAGGTCACAATGGGGGATCCATTCCCTGTTGTTTCCCCCCAGCTCCTGTCATGTTCCCTGATCCTGTCTGGCTAATAGCTGCTAATGGGCCTATCTTCCAGAAACTTGTCCAAACCTCTTTTAAACTCAGCTATAGTACTGGCCCTTTCCACAGCCTCTGGCAGTAGATTCCACAACCCAATTATACGCTGAGTGAAAAAATATTTTCTTTTATTTGTTTTAAACTTGCCACCCATGAGTTTCATGGAGTGTCCCCTAGTTCTAGTACTAGCTGAGAGGGTAAATAACTGCTCCTTGTTTATTAGTTCCACACCACTCATGATTTTATAGACCTCTATCATATCTCCTCTCAGTCGTCTCTTCTCCAAACTGAAGAGCCCCAACCTACCAAGCCTCTCCTCATACGGGAGCCCTTCCATGCCCTTGATCATTTTTGTTGCCCTTCTCTGTACCTTTTCTAGTTCAGCTATGTCTTTTTTGAGATGGGGCGACCAGAACTGCACACAATATTCGAGGTGCGGTCGCACCATTGATTTGTATAGAGGCATTATGACATCCTCAGTTTTATTCTCTATCCCCTTCCGAATAATTCCTAACATTCTGTTTGCTTTTTTGACTGCTGCTGCGCACTGCGCTGTGGATTTCATTGTATTGTCCACAACCACCCCCAGATCCTTTTCCTGAGTGGTAACTCCTAGCTTAGTACCCAGCATTGTGTACGCATAGTTTGGATTATTTTTCCCTACGTGCATCACTTTGCACTTGTCCACATTAAATCTCATTTGCCATTTAGATGCCCAGGCACCCAGTGTCGTAAGATCCTGTTGCAGTTCCTCACAGTCTGCTCGTGTTTTAACTACCTTGAATAACTTGGTGTCGTCTGCAAATTTGATCACCTCACTCTTAACACCCTTTTCCAAATCATTAATGAATACATTAAACAGCACCGGTCCCAATACAGATCCCTGAGGCACACCACTTTTTACATCTCTCCATTGTGAAAACTGACCATTTAGTCCTACCCTTTGCTTTCTATCTTTTAACCAGTTTCTGATCCATAGTAAGACACTACCTCCTATCCCATGACTTTTTAATTTTCTCAAGAGTCTCTCATGAGGGACCTTATCAAATGCTTTCTGGAAATCCAGGTACACTATATCTACTGGGTCTCCCTTGTCCACATGCTTATTTACACCCTCAAAGAATTCCAACAGGTTAGTGAGGCATGACTTACCTTTACTAAATCCGTGTTGACTCTTCCCCATTAAGCCATGTTTGTCAACATGCCCTGTAAGTCTGTCCTTAATGATGGTTTCCACCATTTTGCCCAGCACAGACGTCAAGCTTACTGGTCTGTAGTTTCCAGGATCGCCTCTGGATCCTTTTTTAAATATCGGGGTTACATTTGCCACCCTCCAGTCCTCGAGTACAGTGGCAGATTTTAGTGACCGGTTACAAATTGCTAACAGTAGGTCTGTGATTTCATATTTGAGTTCCTTCAGAACTCTGGGGTGAATGTGCCATCTGGTCCTGGTGATTTGTTAGTATTCAGTTTGTCAATTTGCCCTAGAACATCTTCCAACATCACATTGATTTGTAACAAGCAGCTCTTCCAATTCCTCACCCACAAAGCAAGGATCCAGTGTGGGTACCTCTCCAAAATCCTCCGCAGTGAAGACTGACGCAAAGAACTCATTCAGCTTCTCTGCAATGTGTTTATCCTCCCTGAGCGCCCCTTTTACTCCCTTGTCAACTAATGGCCCAACTGACTCCCTAGCAGGCTTCTTGCTTCTGATGTATTTGAAAAAGTTCTTGTTGCTTGTTTTTGCTTCTTTAGCAAGCCTCCCTTCAAAATCTCTCTTGGCCTGCCTTATTAACGGACTGGAAGTAGGCTCACTTATCTGTACATAACAGTGGCTACATGATATTGACAGATGTATGGTGGCCATGAACATGACTTCTCAGAACCCAATCCATGGTAAGCAATGAAGCATTTATTTATTTATTCAAGTTTATACACCACCCTTTCCATAGTAGCTCAGGGTGGCTCACAATTCGGAATTGTAACAGCATGTATCAGAATATAACAGATGGAGCACCCAATGTGTGTTTAACTCTGAACACCAGTGGCTAGCATTACATCTGGCCAGTACCTCATAAATTCCAGGCATTTTATTTAATTAAACAGAGTAAATACTGGCTTGCTAGTGAATGGTAGTACATCACAGGAATGCCAAGTTCCTGGTGGCTTCCATGGACACATCAAGGTAGAGGCTGGATATTGAGGGCCCAGCCTACTTTAATCTTTCATGGGGATGGGAGGATGCCACTAAATCATTTGCCAGAAACTTCTCTAGCAGCTGAGGAAATGTAGTCTCAAAGCAGTCCCATCATCTCTCTTGGTCATGCAGTGAAGGACTTGTGGTCCTGACCTAGCTCTTCCTCCCTTTTACAGCAGTGGTTCCCCATCCTTTTGCCTGTGTAACCCCCTGTTGAAACACATGCAGACTATATCAAATATCCATGTGCAGATGTACAACCCAGTTTGGGAGCCTCCACTCTGCAGAATATTTTCAAGCAGGAAGGAAAGGAATTCAGGAGGGATAAATGGCAGGCAGACCATCATGAAGCAAGATGACTGAGAAGTCATCATTCATTTATTCCTAAACCTGCAAAGTCAGTCTTTTTATTTATTTATTTATTTATTTATTTACTTTTCTATTCCATTTTTGTCCACCACCACCCCAACAACCTGTTTTGAAGCTAAAATAAATGTACCCACCTTATTACTGAGAGGAGTTCCATCAATTCCACCCAGACTTCTCTGCATCGATGGTGGCACTTGGTAAACATCTTGCCCTTGTAGACTATGACCAGTGGGTACCTGGTAGATTCCCTGTTTAGTGTAAGAAGGTGGCACCTGATATACTGCATCCTGAGGTACAGCATAAGAGTTTGGTACTTGGTAGATCTTCTGCTGATTAAATGCTTGATGTGCTGATCCGGAACTGGGAACATCTTGGTTGGATGGACTCTCCTGGACTGGGCCTATGAGAAGTTTCACACGGTTGCCTGGGACAATGCCTTGTCGTCCGTGTAAGGAGCAGAGCCACCATCCCTCCAGCCCTTCTGTGTTTTGTTCTATCACAGTCAGAATGTCCCCTTTGCGGAAGGCCAGCTCCTCTGCACACTCTGGGACGTTGTCATACAAGGCTCTTGCCATAAGATTCTATGGAGAGACAAGCCAAGAAAGAGAACTTAAAGCATGTTCAATTCTGATTGCACCTGGCTTCCTTGGAACAATGAGTGATTGGGAGTGGAAGGATTCAATACAACAAACATGACATAAAAGACACTAAAATGCAAAATTCTTTATCTAAAAACGGGGCAGTAGAATTTCATACTACTGCCTTGTGATCGGATACTGAAGAGGAAAGATTTCCTGATGGTTAGGCACAGAATACCACAGTTGTCCTGGACCTGAGTGCAGCGAGCCATTAGTTCTTGGATTTTACTCTCAGCTTCTACATACTCCTGTTACCTTCTGCAAGTTCACTTGGTCAGGGACGGGTCCTTTGACTGCCAGAACGCACGTGTGATCAGGGAATGGATCTCTCGACCTATCCCCTATTTCTTGTACCTTTCCACTGAAGTAGCCAGTGTTGGCCATTGTCGGAGACCGGATACTGGGCTAGATGACCCATTGGTCTGAACTAGCATAACCATCCTTATGTTCTTCGTTGAAGTAAGATCATAACCTTACATAAGGGCATTAGGAGTTCATACAACTGCCTTGTGACATGATACTGATGAGGAGAGATTTCCTGATGGTTGGGCACAGAATACCAGAGCATACTAATAACCAAGAAACATTTCATGTAGTAAGTAAGCTCTGCCTCCGTTTCTCTTGTTGATGAGATCAACAATACTGCCTGCCTCACAGAGGGTACTTGTCAAGATGATCTAGCTAATGCCTGACAAACTTTTTAGGGGTGAGGAGGATGACAGATGATAGCTGGAGTTGGGTGGAAATTTCAGTACAAACATTTTGACGAGCACACCATTTTTTATGTCTGGGAAAAACTTTGTCAAATGTAAGAAAATTGAACCCATCAGAATCTGAAACTAATTATGAAATTTTGATTTCTTTTATCAAAGCAGTTTTAAACACTTTACAAACCATCTCTAGAAGGTTTGTCAAGGGGTGTACAGAGAATAACACCAAAGGATCTAAGGCTTTCTGTATTTATTTATTTTTAATTATCATGATTTTCATTCAGTTCTAAGGCCATGATCCACAAAGCTCCATTGAAACCTACTCCAGAGTAAGCCATCTGTAGATTGTGGCCTTTATCTTCCATTTTCCATTCTTCTTGTAGTCTCCCTTGGCTATAAATTAACACATAGGGTTGGTTTTATGCAGCCCAAACGTTCATTGATATTAGAACATTTATAGTGTGCCTGTATGCACTTCTCTGGACACAGAATATTTCTATCAAGAGAATGCTTTCTCATTCTCATTAAAAACGTATATCCATAGGCCTCATTGTGCTAGGGACTGTACAAACCCATTTAAAGAATATGGACTGAAATTTTGATCCTGTTGACGTCAGTGGAAAAAACTCCACTTCCATGGAGGTTAGATAAGAACCTTTGGCCCCTGGGCCAAATCAAGTCAAAGCCTGGCCTTTATTTGGCTTTGGCCACTCTCCAATTCCTGGCTCCGGTCCATGGATCTTTTATTTTTATTTTACAACAAAATTTTATCCCGCACCCTCCTGCAGCTTGGGGTGGCGAACAACATAAAAACAAAACAATAAAATCATCTCAAACTACAGTATATAAAATGGACACCTAAAATAGCAGCTAGCAGCATAAAACCCTTCCCCACCCCCTCCCCGAAGGCCTGGCAGAACAACCAGGTCTTACAACATCTGCGGAAAGAGGGGAAGCCAGGGGACAGATGGGCCTCTAATGGGAGAGAATTCCACAGCCGAGGTGCGGCCACCGAGAATGCCCTCCCCACCGTCACCACCCAGCATACCCAGGGGATTTCGAGTTGGGCACCCCCGGCCGACCGCAAGGGCCACGAAATGACCTGAGCCTTGAGGCGGTCTCGCAGGTAAACAGGACCCAAGCCATTTAGGGTTTTACCCTGAATTGGGCCTGGAAGGCAATAGGCACTGGCAGCCAGTGCAGAGTCCGGAGCACCGGTGTAATGTGCTCACGGCAGCCCGTCCCCGTTAGGAGGCAGGCCGCTGCATTCTGCATCCGCTGCAACCTCTGGACCGTCGCCAAGGGTAGCCCCGCGTAGAGAAGGTTGCAGTAGTCCGGTCGAGAGGTAATGAAAGCATGGATGATGGTGGTCAGATCTGTGTCCGAGACATACGGCTACAGCCGTCGCACCAGATGTAATTGGCGGAATGCTCCTCTCGCCACAGCCTCTACCTGACAATCCAGGCAGAGCTGCGGGTCAAAGAGCACCCCCAGACTACGGACCTGACTAGTCTGTACCCCCAGACTAATCTGTACCCTCAAGCACTAAAAGAGTGAGGTCTGGGTAAGTGAGTAGAGTTAATGCCATGCACTCAAGGGGGATGGATTCATGGCTTAAATCCATGATCTGGGACCTCCACATGCCTCCCCCATCCTGAGCACACCCCTGAAACATCCCACCCCCAAGGCCTATGTGGCCTACAAAGCTATTAATACTTAAAATGGTCTGTGGAAGGAAATAGTTTCCCTACCCCTGTCTATGTGGTCCCCACGCTAAAGATCTGAAATCTAGTCACATAGTTTTATTAGGTGAGCCTCTCCATCTGTCTAAAAATATGCTGTCTCCTTCCACAGACCAAACACACAGTCCCCTGTCTCTCTCTCTCTCTTCTGTATACATGCCTGTCTGGCACATTCAATTCTGAGCAGCCAGCCAAGCTAGGTATTCAATGGAAAGCAGACCGGCAATATACGCCAACATTCTTGGAACCCTTACAAAGGGCCCAAACTAACATTTCATTTCTTGGCTCTGTCGATGTTTCCAAGCTCACTGGCAGCTATTACCCCATGTCTGCTTCTCGCTGCAGGCATTCAACAGAGACAGTTATGAACTAATTGTAAGCACTTGAAAAAATAAAATGGGTACAGAAATCTGAAGTGCTCTCCCTGAAATATTGGGATACCGTAAAAAAACAACAACCTGACACAGGGCCAACCTTAAAAAGGCAACCTCCTAGGCCCCAATATTTTTTTTTCCCCTTCCAGGACCCACACCCTGGCCCCTGTTTTCACCACTCCTTCCCAGTGGGGCCCCAATCATGGCCATCTGCCTTTAGGGCCTGTGGAGGCAGGGTGCCACAGGAAAGGGGGTGGGTCATTTTATCTTCGCATGGGCCCTGAAAATTCTAAGGACAGTCCTTGGAATACAATGGTGCTAATCTTAGTCAAAGACAGGCCATGATTGGGTTTTACCGACTCACCCATTTACTCTGCCTCAATGAAAGGGATATTTGTTTGTTGCTTTTTTAATAGTGCTTTTATTTTGGTGTATTCTGCCCTCCCTCACAGGTATCGGAACAGAACATATATATCCCCAGCACTTCCATTTGGTAAATCTTGATGTATCCCCCCGCTACCTTATTGCTTTCCCTGAGTCTTCTGAGGGAAGGGCGGGATAAAAATGGAAATTAATTAATTAATTAAATAATACAGTCGAAATGGGTAGTGAGTTTATTATTTGTGGGTATTATTTGCATATTCAGGTAGACCTCCAAGTACTCAAATAATATCTATGACCAAAACAGGTACTCCCATATCCAATTTTTTGTGTATTCTGTTTGGTGTTTTTCAGGTTTTCAGTCTTTTTATTTCAGGTTTTCGGTTTTCTTTTGGTATATCAGCTGCATAATTTTCAGCACAATAGCACAAATATTCCTGAAATGATGTATCCAAAATACTGAAATAGTTAAACTGAAAAATAAAAATAAATGAATCCCATCCCCCACAAATCCCAAAACCGATATCTGACAAAGTGTAAATGGATATTGGTTATTACCCACACTGCCGTTTTTGGTTTGGGTTTTGCCATTTTCCCCCCAACTCTACTTTTGAGAGAGGACCCAATGCAATTTGACTATGCTTAGTTTAGTCATTCCCAAAGTGTGGGGTTCGCTCCTCTTGCTGGGGGTATGAAGGACTATCTGAAGGTCATGGTTCAGGTATAAATGAAAATTAGTAAGTAGCCTTTTGACAATGCTTGATGGAATGGAAGGGGATATAGGAGTGTTTTGTTTTTGCTTTTCTGAATGATGGACCAGCTTTCAAAAAAGATTTTGAAAGACTTATGCCTCTGTCTTTCATCAGTATTATCACTGAGGTCAGAAGGTTTGGTCTTGCATCATGAAGTAGGCATGCAACTGCTCAATCTAATGTGCATAGAAATGACAACTACTCTACAACCATATTATGACCTAATGCTACAATCCCTGGTCCAAATTCCTCCTCACTTCTTGCATAACTCCATTCACCACATGCGTCATTGATGCTGAAAGCATTCAGTGGAATTAAACTAAATTTCTAGAGATGTAATTGGACCCTATCTTTACAGCCCTGCCTGCAAGATTACTCTTTAACATGATAAAAGATGGAGCTGCACTATTATCTACCGTGACGCGCCACAGTCCTATGAATCTGTAGATTTAGCTGCTTTGTTGGACCCTAAAAAGCTGTGACGAGAAGAACGGAATTGTAAGGTTGGGAGGAATCTCAGGGATCACCTAGTCCAACTCCCTGCTTGAGCAGGAGGCTCATCGAGCTGGCTCTTGAAAACACCCAAGGAAGGAGATTCCACAATCTATCCGGTTTATCTCAATCTGGTTTCTTTCTCTGATCTCTATATGTACTTCTACTGTGCCTTTTGCTGTAGTATTTAGTAGGGGAGGTCTTTTGGTTATAAATGCATATTTAGTTCCATTTCATTTCGTATCCCTAAATTTCCAGATTTAAATGCAGATTTGTATTACAGATCTTTATTTAAATCAATTAAGAAATAAGAAATAAAAAATTACTGGGTATGTGCAAAATGGCCACTGAACTGTTATGTGCATGCATGCCCCTTTCCAAAATGGCGGTAGCAGCATTGCCGCCATTTTGGGAATGAGCAGCCAGTCTGCACATATGCAGACTGGCTGCCTTTTTCAAAATGGCGATGCTGCTGCTGCTGCCATTTTGGAAAAGGGCACACATGCACATAACTGTTTGGTAGCTATTTTGTGCATGAGCAGGCATTTTATTTTTTATTCTTCTGTAGATTAGAAATGAACTGAAACAGGCTTGTTGTTCCACTGTTCAGTTCAGTATGGATGAATCTGTAAGGGCCTGTTCCATGCAGCTATGGATTAATCCAAATCCAAACTTCTCACCCCTAGTATTTTATTTAGGCATCAGGGTCCTTTTTGTTTGCTTGAATGCTGGCTGCTAAATGGTAATTTTGAAGACGGCATTATTTAAAAAAAATAAAAATTCAAGCTACGTAAGAGACTTGTGGAACATTATGCAGAACAAAGGCTTGGATTAGGCTAGGATTAGATCAGATGAAAATTCCCTTTCTGGATGCTTACTATCTTTTGCCCCAGTGACCTTCTCGCCAGCAGTTTGTTAATGTTTTCTGGATCAGCCTCCACTCCAGTGCTACTTTATGGCAAATACTTTCACCCCTCTCATTGTAAGTGTTAACTGAGGCAACAGCAGGTGAGGAATCCTAATTGGCTGTCAATCTTTCCACAGGAATCTCTTAAGAGCATAGGGAGGGCCATTTGCAAAATGCTAACCTCAGCAGCACCATTGGTGTCAGAGATCAATGCAGCAGCAAGATTCCTATACACTTGTAGATAAGTATTCTCAGCCATGGGTGAATGAGTACTGGGATCTGTATACTAGGGGCGTGCATCCATAATGTTTTCTATTAGTTACAAAAATGAATGGAGCCCCACTTGTGTTTTTAACTGTTATGAAAACAGATAAATAAGCAAACTATTGTCATGTGCTTCCATCAGTTTTTGTTTAAAAATAAAAATAGGCATTTATTTATTTTTAAAAACTGTGCATGGGCTGTTCTGCACATGCACACCCTTTTCCAAAATGGCACCAGCAATATTGGCGCCATTTTGGAAAAGGGCAGCCAGTCTGTGCATAAGCAGACTGCCTGCCCTTTTCCAAAATGGCGCTGATGCACCATTTTGAAAAAGGGCACACATGTGCAGAGTGGTCCAGTGGCCATTTTGCGCATGCATCTTTTTAATTTTATTTATTTTTTAATTAAGATGGTTGCCGGGGCTGTTCTGTGCACATGTGCCCTTATCCAAAATAGCGCCACTAGCATCACCACCATTTTGGAAAAGGGCAGCCAGTCTGCATATTGCAGACCGGCTGCCCTTTTCCCAAAATGGTGGTGATGGTAGTGGCGCTATTTTGGAGAAGGGCGTGCATGCACAGAACAGCCCCAGTGGCCATTTGCACATACGCAGTCTTTTTGTTTTTTTAAAAAAATATTTTTTATTTTTAAACAAAAAAGGAATGAAAGCAAATGATTTTCAGTTGCTTATTCATTTGTTTTTGTATCCTTAGTTACTAAAACAAATGGGGCTCCATTCATTTAAGTAACTGAAAAAACAAAAATGAATTGCACACCCCCACTTCACATATACAAAAAGCAAAAGCCAGCTATAGGATGTTAAAATGCTATCCCCCTAGCTCAATATTTGCATCGGCTGCTCAGTTTTGTTCATTATCATTGCCACCAAACAATGGACTCTCCAAGTTTTTCTTCTCTGAAATCTCCTCAGAAATGGAGGAGAGGCCTTCACTTGAAATGCCAACCAACTAACCACCAAATCAATTACATTCTTTTTAGAAGCATGTCTTGCTTTTTTTGCAGGGTGGTTTGGGGATGTTGCTGAACTTTCCAGACAATATCCTGCGCTCACCTCATTGGAACTGAAGTCAGCAAAGCATGAATGAGTGCCTCCATATTAATCAAATGGAACAGAGAGAGCTCTGCCGTTCTTGGAAGTCCTTGGAAGTTAAAACAATTTTTGTAGCTGCTGGTAGGTCAAATTCTGAACACGGACAGAAAGGGAGTCTTTGCCTGATGACTGGAGTGTGTGCCATAGCATAAGTAATTTGGAAAAACCACACATAAAGAGTTCTTTATGTGAGGGCTAACATTTTAAAAGCTAACCTATGGCTTAAAGTCATAAAGTTTTGAGACGGTTAAAGTCTCAAAGACTATCCATGTTTCAGATGAGAAGGCAGATTCTCATCATTTTAGATGAGAAGGATTTGAAGCTTGGTGACTTCAAATTCCCTCAATCTCACGCTCTACAAAACTATTTCTTATCAGGCAGCAGTTGGTTCCCAGACTTTGCTTCTGTTGCCCAATTTTGAGATTTAAGCATAATCCCACAACCCCGGCCAGTGGCAAAGCCATTCAAAACATATAATATCAATCAGGAATACAATGTCATCTGAGATCATGCAATCCCCTAACATAGGATCCTAACCCACAGTTTGAGAGCTTCTGTTATATAAGACATCAAATAAAAGCCCCCCTACTCTTGCTTTGATGTGTTTACTTGGACCCACTTCCCAAACTGCATATGTGGCTTTTCATTGTGCATTTTCAAAACATGGTTCCCAGAAAACTTTTGAAACAAGATTAATGAATTGGTGAAATGTTCTATTTTCAGAACTTTAGACAAGGACCAATTAAGATCATTAAGGGCATTAGTTCAGTGAGGTGGCAAAAGGATGTTTCCTTTTGGTTTGTTTTCTTCAGGGCAAGGAGGTTAGAGGATCAACCAATAACTGTGATTCAACCAAAAGGAGAGACAGCTGTTACAATTGTAAAAGCTAAAGACAAAGGAGACAAGAAATAGCCAAGCAGCTGTGGAAGTATCCATTCTTTCTATTAATGTCAACAGGCCAATGACGCAGGTAGCAAGCCTGTGGTGTGTGTACACAGTCTTCAAACAGAGAAGCAAACAGTGGGATAATAACTGATAATGTTGGCTGCAATCCACAAACCAGAGTAAGTAGTTTGCACATCGCAGCAATGGTAAGATAAAGTACAGTGTTTTATTTTAAAGGCTAACTGCATTGTTATGAATGTCACAACTAGAGCTGCGACGGGGCACCCACAAAAACATGTAACCTGGTGGATCTGGGGTGCCCAACTTGCCCTGGTGTGACCCGACAGGCTACCCACATGCTCCACGGGCTGACTCACTGCCTAGCTGCTCCTCCAAGTCCTAGCTGCTGCTCCTTCTCATCCACTACTCAGCTGAGCTGAGGTCTTCCTGCTCAGCTTTTTCTGAGGGGGGCGGGGTGAGGAGAACTCTTACGGTGTGTAACCCGTGTGCACCCCCACTATGGGTCATGACCCATAGTAGGGGTGCATGAGGTTTGCGCTGTGTGGTTTGCATGCGCCACATCAGAGAAGGCCTCCTCGCTCCCCCACCCCCAGCTCAGAAAAAGGATGACCAGGAAGACTCCAGCTTAGCTGAATAGTGGCTGGAGAGGAGCAGTGGGAGCAGCAGCCAGGACATGGAGGAGCAGCCGGGTGGTGAGTTAAGCTAGGAAGCTGTGGGTGTGAGCAGAAGCTGGGATCTGCTTCCTGGGGCCTTCCAGGAAGCCCACATTTTGGACATTTGGGCACCTGCATTTTTTGCATCTGGGCATCCAATGGAGGCCAGGTAAACATGTCGGGTGCCTACTGGGGGTACCCAAAAATGAGGGTATTACTCACAGGTAACAAATGTGCTACCTGCTGCAGCTCTGGTCACTACATTGGACCCATCCTTCTCATTCCTCCTGCAGACTAAACTAATGGTTGACACACATGATTAACAAGCCAGCACCTTGTGCCACAGTTGAGGAAGTGGGTGAAAAATGATTCTTAGCACGTCCGCTTATGTACATTGAGCCATATACCGGGTTACTAAGTTTCCTTTTTTATCACTACCACCTACATTCATAGCGAGTTTATTACTGCACTGCTACCCAGGAAACAATCCTTTCCTAAGCAGGGGAGGCTCCTCCATATGAACAAATGGGCTCTGCCCCACTAAAGCTGTGGCAGCTGTAGGGAAGGGCGATGTACTGCTGGTTATACATGACTCCAGCTTACAGACACACACACACACGATACTCCATCATGTGTGCAGTCTGTATTACATCAGCATTGCAAGAACAACATAATAATCAACCCGCAACAATGGATTCAAATTAGGCAACTGCCTAAGAAACTAGTCTGCAGATTCACATTAGTAGATTCACCGGTCTACTTCAATATTTACATGCAAAACACCTGTCAGTTTAAGGCAGAAGTTAAGGCAGGTACAAACCCACTCATGTTGTTTTATTTTATTTTAATATTTCTTAGCCGCCCCTTCATGCTCATGGCATCTCGGGGCGGCTTACAACAGTAAGTTAAAACAATAATTTAAAAACAGCAGTAGAACTCCAAAGTATCGACCTTTAAAACAATCTAAGAAACAGCCACGCTCAAAATTTTATCCCCAATCCACCCTCCCCACCTCCGAAGGCCTGGGAGAACAGTCAGGTTTCACAAGCCTGGCGGAAGGCCAAGAAACCTGGGGCCAAATGGGCTTCCTCATGCTCCAAAACCCAGAAATTGTAGGTTAAGGCTCCCACCTTAACTTTCGTGCCATATAAGCAGCAAAGATGTTGCACAGTCTCACATATTGTGCTTGCTAATTATCCTCTCATTTGTGTATGGCATGTGGGATGTGTACACACAGACAAGAGTGGAGTGGAATTGAGAGTGGGAGAAGTCTTTCCTCTATGAGGAGGGTGTTGTGAAATAAATTTAAGGGGGAACCTCCATTGTTGTAGTTTCTTCTCCTCAGTTCGGCCGAGATATTCTCCATGTCTCGCCAAAACTGAAGAGCACACAAGGATAGGTAGTATGTATGCACTAAAGAGCAAGAGTTCTTGTAGCTCACGCTTTGTAGTGCCAATGGCTCTTTCTTCTATTCTTGTTATCCTTGTCACTCCCTAGACAACTCCTTAGTCCTGTCCCAGAATAAAAAGCTTATAGTAGTTAGTTACCACAACTCATGAGTAGTCGGGGAGGGGAGTGCAGATGACTGCAGTACTCATAACTGAGTGTTTCCGAACATGGTATTGAAGAGGATTATCCCCTATTATCAGACAACCCTTCCAATATTTCTCTGTCCTTTCCCCATACATACACGTACCCCATATCCTTGTGTGCGCCTCAGTTTTGCCAAGTTGTGAAGAGCACCTACTTCCAACGCTGCCATCCATAAACACACCACAACACCTGACTTCCTTCTCATGAGGAAAACACTTCGCTCACTGCCAAAGTGTGGGTGCATGGAGTGCAAGTTGTAAGCCAGCACAATATGTGAGACACTGCAACGTCTTTGATCCTTAAATGGCACGTAAGTTACCAACCTTCTGGACCCCACTTACAGCCTCCCAGTACTCGGGTGTCCCGGAAGTGTCTACTTCAATACATCACAGAAAGCTGTAACAGAGGAGCTGGGGTGGGAGCAGTCTAGTAGCAGCTGTTCTGCCTCAGCCTTGAGCTTCACTGAGCAGCATGTCTGGGACAAAATGCTGACTGCCAGAATGGCACATGCTCTGTTCAGTTTAGGGAAGGGGTTACAGGAATCCAGCCAATGAGAGTAATCTTGAGGTGAAATTCATATTGCCCCTAGCCAATGGAAGCAGAGAATAAGGCTGCTGGGGTGGGACTTGCTCTATGTGTGCCTAAACTTGCTTCAGGCACTGATGCAGAGGGGAGCCCAGAGTCACCATGTTGCAAGCAGGTTTGCTTGCTTGGTTTCCATTGTGGAAGCTCTCCTGGGGAGATATGGCACAGGACTCTTTGGGTAGATGGATCACAGCCATGCTTCTGCTCTGCCTCGCACACGGGTGGGCCGTCCGTTTAAAGGTGGCCTGCCAGATGAGCATGTGGAGCAGAAGTGGATGCCCCACTAGCAGTGCTATGGGAAACCTAAACCTGGGGCACCAGCTGGAGGCAGAGCAGCAGTCTGTCTACATGGCAGATGGCTGCTGCAGCTCTGCTAATGGCCGTGGGTTGCCCCAGGCAATGCCATAGAGCTGTGGGCAGCAGTCTAGAGTGGAGGCTGATCTGCCCACAGCTCTATGGTGTGGGGGAGGGCGTGCTGTGTAGGCAGACCATGGGCTGCAGCAGCACCGGGTCCACTTAAAATGGACCCAGGCACTGTTGCGAGCAGGCAGGCGCGGGGATGTACTTCCCGGACTTGCTCTGGGGTTGAGCACCCCCGCGTCTATGTAAAGACACCCTTTGCTTCAGAGGTGAGTCAATGGGTTTGTGTGGGGGGACAGTGTTGATGTGCACACTGCTTTGTGTCTTGCTAATGGGCATAGGGAGGGTGTTCAAATTGTAGCCACATAGCTAGTATTTTTAAAGTGCAATTTTGTTTCTTGAATTTCAGTTACAGGAGTTTCTATGTCTAATCAATGATTTTTAAAGGAGGCTTCAAGGCAGCTGTTTTCTGAGATGATAACTGTAGAATTTTTCCTGCCACTAAGGTGTATGGTCCATCACAAAGGACAAACATTACTTTGATCTTTGACCCCCTGTATCTTTAATGCTAGATGGGGAGACCCTTGTGGTTTTGCAAAAGATTTTTTCTTGCTGCTTATTCAGTCAGGTCTATGAGATAAAGCATTTAGGGATTTAAATTAATTTTAAAAATGAAAATGCTGATTTAGATGCTGTTAGTGTGTGTTGCTTTGATTTTTTCTCTACGCTTTGTGGCTCTAGTATTTGCTCATCCTACTTTAAACTGCAAAACTCACATTCCTATGTGTGAAAGCTTTCTACTTGCTTGGCTAGTTATGTATGGACATGGTTTTATTGCATTTTGCTGTTACCTTTTCCTTTATTCTTTACTGTAGTCCAACAGCATTTCTTCATGCTGTGGAGAAGTTTTATATGGAGGGAGACTTCTCATTGGAAGTACCCATCAAATGAAGCTTCACTACCTTAGTTTAAAACATTTTTTGGTAGTTTTGTTTCCTTCAATTTTATGTGTACATTGTCAGACCTACTGTCAAAAATACATTTCCTGGATTTAGAAGTGAATGGGACTTGCCCTAAGCTAGCATGTGCTTTATCTTCCCAGAGGATTGCACTGTTAATATGTTTGCATTTCTGAAAAGGTCCGGACTCGAACTCTGGGCTTTGCTGTAGCAACTCAGCAGGTAAAATGTAATATATGGTCCAATAGGTGGTAGTTCTATGACAGGAGTTGTGGTCCTGTGAAAGGCTCTTTCTTGCTCTCAAGAAAGTTCAATGGCTGGCTTCTGGCCTTTTTGAACCCAAATTGTCTGGCTACAAACATTTTAGCAGAAGACATCTTGTCTTGCCTTTTTCTCCTGCAGTAATCTATCCTTCTCACTGCCATCCTTCCCCCCTCCCCCTAGTTGTAAAGTGATTATCCCCTGTGTGGGTGAGCAGATGGAAGGAAAGAAAAAACAAATTCTCTTATGCTTAGTTGCGTGTCTTGCTCCTGCAGCCAGATGATTTCAGACTCAAAAGCCAAACTATAACTGTCAGATCAGCCTTCAAGAGAGTCTCTGGATTAGATGCGTAGCATACCAAACCCAGATGTTGAACTTGCAACCTATTCCCAGAGGCGCACTCTCTGCTGAGAAGAGGGGCAGAAAGTTTGCTACCCTGTCCCCAAGTGGCTCAGCCCACCCCCACCAGCCTAAAAATTTACCAGCTGCCACTGTTCCTAAGCAAAGAAAGACATGACTCCTTGTTTCCATCATCAGACAAACTACTTCATACTCCAAACAGCTTCTCTTCAGCGTTTAGACACTTGCAGGAAGAGGAGTAGGGGAGGAAACTAAACGAAGGAATGATGTAAGTGTGACACTGACCAGGGCCTGCTAGTTGACAAGATTCTTTCTAATCAGTGCTTAAGATTCCAGAATGATTCTATCCCCTCTTCCCCAATCATTTGGGTTGGGATTTTTTTTTAATAACCCAGCACCCCTTGCTTCTGTCTAAAATCATTAAGTAAACTTCCAGAGGTCAGTTTCTGAAACAGAAATGTCAGACAGTCACCTTATATGCATAGAGGCTTAGAGGGTGACAGACCAGGATCCACAGAGAGGAATAAGGTGGAAAATGAAATGCACACTCGCAGTGAATAGTCCAAGAAGAAATGAGCATTGTCAGGGCAAAGTCGGGACACCCTGGAGGAGGGAGAAGTTCGTATACTGTATTGTACTAGTTGACAAAGAACAGCGTCAGTCTGGGAGTTATTGGACAGCTTCACATCAGTTCTTTTCTAACTCCTACCTTCCCTCCCACTTCCCCCATTGCCACCCCTGGGATAAAGGGACTATTGTATTGTACTTTCAAGGAGCGAAACCACTGAAGCGCTGTCTGTAACAAGTCTATCTGAAAGGAGTAGGGGTTTATGAGAACCACAATTGTTTGGCTCTCAAGGAAAGTGAATGCAATAGTGTCAACCCTAATTGTTTAATATCTTGACCTGCCCTCCCCCCTCTCCAAACTCCTGAGAGTGGATTTTAAATACACACACACACACCGGTGATAAATTATATGTTCATTTTTGTCTTTTGGTTTTTTGAGGAGCCACCTTTTCCTCTCTCTTCTGCAACTGTGATGAGGGCTAGAAACTCTTGTGTTTAAATCAAGGATGGTGAACCTCAGGCCTGGGGGCCAAATGTGGATTTTTATCTGGCCCCTTTCCAGTTCCTGGATCCAGCCCCTGGATCCAGTTCCTACCTCCAAGCACCAAAAGAGTGAGCTCAGGGTAAGGGAGCAAAGTGCCCCTGGATCCAGTTCCTACCCCCAAGCACCAAAAGAGTGAGCTCAGGGTAAGGGAGCAAAGTGCCCCTGGATCCAGTTCCTACCCCCAAGCACCAAAAGAGTGAGCTCAGGGTAAGGGAGCAAAGTGCCCCTGGATCCAGTTCCTACCCCCAAGCACCAAAAGAGTGAGCTCAGGGTAAGGGAGCAAAGTGCCCCTGGATCCAGTTCCTACCCCCAAGCACCAAAAGAGTGAGCTCAGGGTAAGGGAGCAAAGTGCCCCTGGATCCAGTTCCTACCCCCAAGCACCAAAAGAGTGAGCTCAGGGTAAGGGAGAAAAGTATGCCCACAAGGACAGGAGATAAATCCATGATCTGGACTCTCCTCTTCATGTGCGCACCCCAGCCCCAACTTTTATGTGGCCTTCAGAGCTTGTACTAATTTTCAACGTGGCCCATCAGAGGGAAAAGGTTCCCCATCCCTGGTTTAAACGGCTGAGAGACTTCTGTGATTTCAGGAACCAGCTTAGGCTAAATGTCCACCTGAGACTGGACATGTCCTAAGAATTGTGAGGCCTCGTCCAAAAGTGGACTGGCACATTCAAGAGACCCTAATGAGGCCCTTTCTCACATGGAGCACTGGGTGCCGCTATGCTGGACACATTTGCCTAGGGATGTACCTGATAGAAGACCCCACCCATGAAAGTTTTGGTGAATGTGGTTGCCATACCTCTGGGTTTACTTCAGGTTAACTGGAGAGACAAGGCAGAGCCATATGAGAAAGGGGTGGAGTCGTGAAGAGGCTCCCCTGCCCATTTCCTGCCATGACTCTGTCTCCTGCAGAGTGTTGTGATGTTGCACCGTTCCAAAGTAGGTGTGACTACATCGGAAAAGGGCATTGCCTTGCCCCCTTCAGAGCACCATGATATCATGATGGTGATGGTGGCCATGTCAGAAAAGGAGTGGGGAGAGATGCTTTGCCCCACCCACTTTTTCGTCTGGCCCTGGGTCAAAGAATCCAGTAAGGTGGCAACCCCATAGTAAATGTCCTGCTCAGACGGGGTATTATCCAGAGTTATTGGGTGCCCATGGAAGGGGTAGCTAAAATATATATCTATTTCTATATGAGAGAGAGAGATTGAGATTGAGCTTTCTGGTGTCTGCAGGAGAGGAATAGTGGCACTAGCCAAAATAATTACAGCTGTATGGCTGGTGTTAGTTGGCAGTAAGGTATTTTCCCTTCATAAAGTTGGAGGGTGAGTATTAACACTAATAAAAGTGAGGGCCTTAAAGTCCTGGCATAAGTCATGCATAATACAAGAAGTGCCAAGTACCCCTGCCATTTCATCCATGTTCATCTCCCAGAGCAGAGGCTGTCAGTCAGGCTAAAGTTTGCCAAGCTGTCTGGAGGTTATGTGATGTGGGAAATCCTCCGTCTGTAGAGGAGAAAGGCAAATGTGTTAATTCAGTGCTCCCCTGAGCGTGCTCTCTCTACTCCTCTGTCTCGTTTGAGGGGCCTACATTTTGGAGTGTGCTCTGCAATGCGTGGGATCTGTGCATTTTGTGGTGGTGATGGGATGGGATTTAGTTTGCAAGGACAACAGAGGTAGAAATTTAAAGTGTGTTCTCTTTAATGACAGCATAATTTAAAATGAAGAGGTTTGGGGTTTTATAGTCTCTGCTTGCATTCGCTCTGTTGGCATTTTGGGTCGTATTCGCTGCCAGTGTTAGCAGAGACAACACCCACTTACTTCAGTGGGAGGGGTGGGTGTGATTAGACTCCACATGTTTTTACCCTTTCACTGAAGAACTTTTGATGTGGTACAGAGATGGCTTACAATTGGTGATTCAAAATCTGGGTCTTATCAGGCGAAGCATTGAACATATACTCAGAGGGACCCTATTCTTCACTCCCAGAAAAAAGTACCTACATTTCCAGCTAACTATGGGGTGGGAATTATTAGATTTCTATAGAATTCTTCTGATGAATTGGGGGTTACTCAAACCTTTTCAGAGTGGAGGGTTTTTTTTTTGTCTGTTTAGTAGCAAATCTGTGAAGCAGGAGGAAAAGGGCTGTTTTGTTAAGACATCTTCAGTGCAAATTGGCAGCAGCCTTCCAGTGAGGAAAGAGAGAGGGTGCTGAAAGGAGAAATATAAAAAGAAAATTGTAAAGCAAAGATAAGAGCATTCACTAGTGCTCCAGCCTGTGTGAATACTAGATTATCTCATTGTTCTCTGGTGAGTGGGCACAACAGCAACTTATTTCCTGGACTGGACATTTTGGATAAACATGTAGTAGTAATTATGTAGTAATCTCGCAGAACTTTCTGCATATTGTTTGCCCTCATACCAATTTTTCCACAGAAGGGCTTGCTCTAGTGCAGTTATGGTTGTAGACTTTGGATTTTGACCCAGAGTCTCTGGGCTTTGTGAGGAGTCCCAATTTCTCAGCCCCCGGTAACCCAGAGAAATCAGGGTTTCCAGGAGTGGCAGGGGATGACTAGTTAGGAAGGCACTTTCCTGCCTCCTTTTTGATGGGATCCTTCCCCCTGCAGAGAGTTGTGACATCATACGTAAATAAGGGATGGGGTTATGTCAGAAGGGGGCAAGACAGTCCCACCCCTTTCAACATGGTCTGGTCTCCTTCCAGTTTCCTCCCAGAGGGAATCTCTAATCCAGGGAGTGTGCAAGGAAGTACCCAGCTGCCTAGCTTCTAGCCTACGGGAATTTCCACAATAGTGGGTAACAAGTAGGGGTGCCACTTTTTGCTCCAAGCCTGGGGGTGCCCCTTTTTGCTGTTTTGACCCTGAGACGATTCCCATAGACCAAAATGGGAGTCTTAGGGTCAAACTGCAAAAGGTGGCAACCCTAACAACAAGGTGCAGAGTTAAGTCGGTGTTCATCCTGAACCAGACAAGATAGGGAAAAGACCAGTTGGGTCCCACTGGGCTCAAGTCGAGTCACAGGCTCGGCCTCTACCGCAGACAAGAGGAAGCAGAGTGCAGTCTAAAATGTTTTGAGAATTGCTGTTCTAGCCCCGTGACTTTAAGAAGGCTTCTCAAATGTTTGTGCCTGTGACATGACCGAGAGGGGTGGGGGGGGACACAACAGAAAACAGACTGGAGAGTTGGGCGCTGGGTAGGAAAGAACAAGCAAAACAATAGCCTCAAAGTACAAATGATCTCATTGTGATTAAACCTGCCACACCAAAAACCAGAAGCCTAACTTCTTTCCCTCAGGCAATCAATTAAACTGTTAGAGAAAGGAGACTGGATGTTGGATGCTTTAAGGCAAGAGTAGAGCAGAGGAAGGCAGGGGAGGGGAGGACAATGTAGAAAACAAGGAAACAAAAGACATTCAACCCTGAAATCTGTTTTGAGTTTGAAAGCTCTCCACGCGCAGGAATTTTTGCAATAAGAATTTTCCCAAGCAAACCGGGTGGTTTTTTGTTTGTTCTGTGTTTGTTTTTTAAAAGGGACAAACTTAGCCCATACATATACCACAACTTGGGTAAAGAGCCAGTTGCAACATACTTCCCCTGATCTGGTTCTAACACACTTTCATTCCCGGGGTGTGGACAGAACATTGTCTATCTTCCTGATCACCATGTGCCGGACTTATAGCATTGGTTAGGGACATTGAAAAATAGTGTTCTTTTTGTACTTCATGAATGGGAACATGATGGGACGAGGCTGGAGAAAACTCTTGTAAATGGAGACTTTGGTGTAGTGGAAGCTGTAGATAAAACCTAATATTGCTGACATAATAAAGGATTCAAATAATACAGTGGTCGGGATTCTATAAATGCCTTAACGGATATTTAGCAAAGACATGAGAGCCATGGATAGTAAATCTTTATGGGAGTCTAGTTATACATGCAAAAGCATAATTAACGTACTAGTATTAGTGAAACTGAAAGAGAAATTCCAGCTGCACACTGGACATACGCATGCAGGAAAAAAATCCATTAGAATGCTGCCTTGATGAAGGCAGCCCAGTCATACATGAAAACTCCCAAAGTGGGCATCACAGGTAACTGATGAGAGTGTTACTAGGAAAGGTGGGAAGATACTAGCACAAACCAGCTATTACAAATGACACTGAATACTTCCAGTGTCCCCATTGTGTAGAGCCTCTGGATAAAGAGACGTGCACTGAAGAAGTTCCCTGAATTTTCACGGTCTTCTTTCTTTAATGAGCAAGATGACATTCATTGGGGAAAGGAGATTTATCCCATGGATGTTTCAGCATTCCCCAAGACCCATTGTCTCTGCATGAATCACAGGGTTGTTCCTGCTGAAATTCTAGCCTCCCAGTGAAAGGGCTGCATCTCAGAAAAGGCCTCTGATGTGCTGGCTGCATTCAAGTAGGAGTAAATCCATTCTTAAAACCTCCCCACTTTCAAAGCAGGATAATCCAGCCTAGACTGTCTGAATGAACTGGTTTGAAAATAAATACATAAATGAAAAGGCAGGCGTAGGCTTTGTCCCTAGAGGGGGTTGGGGGTGGAAATATCCCCTTCCCATCCTCTTGCACAATTGTGATTCTGGGACTCCAAACCACAGCCTTACCAGCCCCATTTCCTGTCAATGATAAGTCACACCCAAACAGGCTGGAGGTGGGGAGGAAAAAAAACCAAGCTCCTTAAAAATGATGGTAATTTCCACTGCTGTTAAAGTCTAGACGGAGAAAGTCTTTTTTAAAAAAGATCATTTTGTAAGAAGAGCTTGACTTAGACAGCCAGGCTGCAGAATTTGTGCCAGATTCTCCTCTGGTGTAAACTGGCACAGCTCAGTGGATTTTTTATTTCGGTCTGATCTCTCTAAATCCAGCTTTAATTAGCATGAAAAAGCGGTGCGTTTGAAATGTGCATAGAGAAAATCCCAGTGTGTGTCTGTGCATTTGTTCCTATAGGTAAGTTAGTGGGGAACCTCTGTGAGATCAAATAAGGAATGTTGTTGCAACATGTAAGGATGAGATCTATGGTGTTTGCAGGTGGTTCGCAATGAGACAGCTAACAATACTGAGATTTATGGCAATAATGAGCTACTATGCTTCAGTCCTATTTTCTTTCTGGGTCAGCCATAGTATGTCTGAAAATTGCAGAGCCTGATTCTTTCTGACACAAACTGTTGTGGTTCCAATCAGGGATGGCCTTAAAATTGGCAGGGGCCCAGGACAAAGGGAGTGAGTCCAGAATGGAGCCAGAACAGGGGGGAGGGCATGGGGTTGTCACCAGGACAGGGAAGGAGAGGCAAGCAGTGGACCCCGCAGGAAGTGCCTGTCTATGCCACTTCTCCTCTCCCTGTCTTTAGATTGTAAGCTCTCGGGCAGGGACGGTGTCTGTCTTACTCTTTGTAAAGCGCCAGGTACATCGCTGGCGCTATATAAATGCTTATAATAATAATAATAATAATAATATACCCGTGCTGCTGCTTCTGAGTGGGCCCCAACCCTTTCCCCCCATCACTGCTACATTTGCCGCTACTGAACAGGTCCCTGCTGCCAGAGCTGCAAGCCTCAGGAGTGGTGGTAGCAGCAGGGCCGCAGGCACAGGAGCAGTGGTAGTCACGTTATCCATTTTCAGTGTGTTTCCCAGGCTGTTACTGCTAAGGCTGCCCTGTCACCAGCTGCGGATTATAAATTACTGGGTGAATGTCTATGGCCTGTGTTATGCAAGTCATACTAAATCTGTGGTTCACAAAGGCCACCCCTCCCTTCCTCTTGTTTGAGACACTTAGCATGACCAGATGTCATTTTAAGAGAACATCCCTTATTTCAGAGCCCATAGATTCCATAGAAGACATAATGGGCATCCCTTACTCTGAACCCCACTGCTCCTTAGAAAATAGTGGACGTCCCTCATTTCAGAACCCCACAGCTACATAGTGTTACTTATGTTTGAAATTTTAATCTGGCAAACCTAGCCACAATTGCTGCCGTGCTCCCCAAGAGCTAAAACAGGTGCCTTCAAAAATGGTAATTCCTGTCAAATTCCATGGTAACCCAACATCTGTAATCAAATTGGTACCATATAGTTCCTGAGCAATAACCAAAAGGGTACCTGTTTCACTTTTTTCCTTATCGCCTCCCTCTTCCCCTTCTGTGAGATGGGAAAAATAATGACCTGCCTCACAGGTGAACAAGATAAGGATTGTAAAGCACTTTGAATGCTGAGAGTGCTCTAGAAATAAGAGATACCACAGGCAACAGGAGAAACACAAAGTTTAGAACCACCAAACTACAAAAGCCATGCTCACAGCTGGGCTGTATCAGACTTATACAGACTCTCTGGATCAGACCAGACATTGAGGGAAGCATACTTGCAGCTCCATGTGGTTCTGTGTGTTACAAATTTGCATTTAAAATGCTTAGGAGTAAACTTGAATGAGACATTGTTAATGCTGACAGGCTACAAGCTGAAACTATTTTTAAAATAAATTCTCAACGGGTTCTATCACTGGCCCAGTTTCATATGATTTGGGATTCCAGAGAGGCATTCTCGGTGTCTGCCCCACAGCTTTGGAACTCCCTTCCCTTGGAGGCTCACCTGAGCCCTAGTTTGTGTCTTCCGGAGGCAGTGTGAAACCTTTTTATTTGGCCAGGCATTCAATGGGCAGGGATAGAATGGGGGGAGGAGGGCGATAGGGGTGTGTTTAGTTGTATGAAGGTTTAATTAATTCATTTTATATTTGTATTTTATGTATTTATTGTAAGTTGCCCTGAGCCTCAAGGGGTAGGGTGGGATAGAAGTCAAAATAAATAACATAAATAAATCTTCTACGAACATGTTTAGATTGCATTTTGTTCACTTCATTAGTACTAAAATGCAAATTATTCTCCCCCTCATTTTGAAGATAGGGATATGCCCTTTAAGATGGGACTTCTCAAAGTGTAGGCTGTGATCTCAAGTGAGGTCACGCTATTTTGAGCAGTCCCACCGACTTCACAACCCCAACAAATATTCAATGTACTTTACATACCTTATGTGGTGCCCGAGGACAAGGGAACAATGTGGTGTGGTGGCTAAGTGTGCAGTGCCTGGACTGGGAGGAATGGGGAGACCCTGATTCAAGTTTTGTCTTTGCCACAAACTCAGTGGGTAACCTTGGGCCAGTCACAATATTCTCTGTCTAACCTAACTCACAGGGTTGTTGTGAGGATTAAAAGTTGTGTTAATTAGTTCTATGTGAAGTGCTCAGGAGGGTACTATATAAACATTATTTTTATGTTTAAGTCTCAAAATAAATATATAAAATAAGGTCACCTCAGGTTAAAGGTTTGAGAACTATTGCGTTAAGATATGAAGTGACTGAAGCAGTCCAAAGGCTAATTGTTATCTTGTAGATTCAAGACTTTAACCTTGTTTGTTAGTTTGCCCTTAGTTTTGGTAAAACTTTTACCAAACTGAATCTCCTGCGCTTTTGGTACCTTAGTCACAGAGGAGATGTAAGGAAACCAAACAAATGGGGTTTTGGTCAGCAAAGCACAGGCCGATCTTTTCATTTTACATAGTCAAATGCTCTTTTAAAGTCTTTCATTGCCTAGGTTACAAACAGCTTTTCCCAAGCATTTCTGGTTGGAAATATAGGATAGCTTCCCAGTGTCACTGTTTTGTTTGTCTTGGCGTGCAGGCATTGTAATTAAGTCTATATATTACCACTCTGTGCCGCAGCACGAATGGCAGGCATTTCAAACCAATTTGTTTAGGAAGGTCCCTTCCTTTCCCTACAAACTATCTAAAAATAGATAATCAAGACCTCATATGCTACACTGACGTCACTCTTATCGGCTTAAAAGGATAGGGAAGGCTGTCATTTCCCTTCCTTTTGGATTGTTACAAATGAACCTTTTTCCCTTTCTTTTCAACTTTGCCTGTGACTGAGATATAAACAGATATCAACCTCTTGTTATCAGTACGCTCCCATTAGTGTTGTGTTTCAGGCTCAGGCGTTTTGTCGTCATTCTCGCGCTAGGCTTGGATTAAAAAATTGTAAATCCAGACTTCTGAATTAAGTAATGCTATCTTGGCGTATCCTCGCTGAAGATGTTACCCCGTGTAACATGATGAGATGCTGTGGGGTGTTGCATATCATTGCACTGTGAGATTTAACACACCAAGATATTTTTCCGCAGCTAGAGGATCTTGCCATCGTACAATGGCAACAGAATGGAATTTATTTTGGATAGATTTTTTTTTCCACTGGACACTTCACAGCTAGTATACAGTTAACAAAGCACCATGTGGGTAGGCATTTTGCAACAAAGGTGAGAGGTAAGAAGGCCACTTTGAAAAAAGAGTGATCAAGCACTGAAAAGTCAAGCAGGATCAGAGGTAGGATGAATTCAGCTGTAGTGTGAAAAGGGCATACCCCAGAAGTCCTATCCCTTGATCCTGGAAGCATGGTGGGTATTCAAAGGAGTCACTGAAGATATGCTGCCTGCCAGCCTCCCCTCCCCAACTCCGCCATCCTCGGTTCCCACTTCTGCTTTGTCAGCCCTTGTTCAGGGCTAAATTAAGCTTGATGGGGGCCAGGTCTGGTACTGCTGCTACCAATCAGCTATTTGGTGATACTTATCAGCCCCAATCTTGTCATGGGAGAGACTTGGGCTGAGGCTAAAGTTAGTGGGTCCCGTACTTTGGTCTGTCGGCCCTGGGTGGTCCACAAGTTCATAAAAAACGGTCTGTAGCACTGGACATGACTATAGTTAAGTAGGCTTTGGTCTACACCTGCATGGTGGCCATCTCTAGACTGAGATGCAAGCAGATGCACCTCATCCCTTCTTCAACCCTGAGAGAGATGGCCACAGCACCGGAGGAGATTACAGCTGCCTGTTTGCTGTGGCCAGCTTGCAATGAGCATGCTGCTGATCTTCAGGCATTTCCTGTAGATACATGATGGGTCACGAGAGATTTTAAGGGTTAGCAATGGTCCGCTGGTCCATGAAGTTTGGGAACCAATGGAGTTCATGCAGGTGGATAGCCTACATCTTTAAACATGGCGGCTCTCATAAAATGGATCCATTCAGGCCGCGTAGCTATAATAGCTGCAGCAGATACAGCTACACCGGGGCCCACATGCACCAGATGGAATGGGCCAGCAGGGGGCCCACCTTTCTGATGTGACCATTCTCTTATAGAGCATCATTTAGCACTCGGAATGTATGGTGGTGGTGGTGAGGTTTGTTATCCCTCTCCTAGCCCCCATGAGTGTGGCGTAAAGGGACTATCCTGTAAAATTAGAACCAGGTCTCTTGCATATTATTTGCATATAAAACTAGATGGATCTATTTGATGAGAGCTGTCATTTTTACAAATGCAGGCTATTCATAGTCACCCAAACCAGTGGTTCCCAAACTTGGTGGACCCAGACCACTGTCAACCCTCAAAATTTCTCAATAAGAACTGTGCTACTGAGCAGACTACTGGCTTATGAAAAGGGATCTTGAAGTGGGTACACATTATATTGTACAATATAAAGTGTAAATGAAGACTGCTCAAAATTCTTAAAGCAACATACAAACGTTAACTACTTAGTCAATCCATCATCACTCTGATTTGAAGGAGATAAATATTTTATGCCCATTTTACAAATGTAGAAATGGAAACTTGAGGAATGTCCCTGCAGAAATAACATCAGATGCTGTCAGCAAAATCGTCTCCTCAAAGGCTAGTATTTATAAAGAGGGTTAAAAAAAAAAGAAAAAAAGACCAGGGTTCAAATCCTATATTAGCCATGAATCTCACTAGGTGGCCTTAGGTAAGTCACTGTGTCTCAAGTTCAACCTTCGTTCCTACCATATTATGAGGAAAACAATGACCTACCTCACAGAGCTGTCGTGAAGATGAACTAGATAAGGACTGTAAAGCACTCTGAACACTGAAAGTGCCTTATAAACAATTAATTATAAAAATTAAGTAAAATAAAACACCAATGAAAATTAAATTGCAAAATCCCTCTGCTCCTGTCAGGCAAATTTTGATGTGCAAGTGTGGGGTAAGTTAAAATATGGCAGGCACCCAACTTACATCACTTTTGGCACATGGAAATTTACAAGAAGCTTGCATTGAAACATAGCTCACTCCATACTTGGTATCAAAGCAAGCCATACAATAAGGATTCTTCTGATCAAAACTTCAGATAATCCACACATGCAAAATATACAGCCTCTTACAAAAGGACAAAAAAAAAGTATATTCTAGTCTTTAAAAAGGGGTACAAGGAAGTAATCCCTCTACCCCCAGGGTTGGCAAACAGATACAAGGAGGTTTGCCATGGGTAAACAGTTTTAAATAAATACTTCAAACTTCCTAAGAAATGTAAACACAGTAGTCTGGCTGGACGGTTTATGGAGGCCAAAACCCTTCTGTCTTCTTAATGTTTCTTTCTTTTCTTTTGTCTAGCCTGCTCCATCTAGAATTACGTAATCGCCCTCTGAACCAAAGCTCTCATTCTTAACTAGACAGAAGGAGCCTCACTGAGTAAGGAAGATTTCTGTTGTTGAAAGAGCTTATCATTTCATATTCTCCCACTGCCTTGCAGCTACGTGTTGAAATATGATCACCTCCCCACTGTAGAGTTGTTTCTTGGCAGTGAGGGACGACGGGAGGCTGGTAAGAACTTTTAGTGAGCTGTATAACCAGATGCATGTAGGTCTGAGTGCAGAATAACAGAGCACAATATACCTCATCCATGACCAGCCAGAATTTACTTCAGAGGCTACAAGGAGATTTGGGGAAATAGCAGTTCTAGTGTATTTTAATACTTTGTCAGGAGTGGGAAACCTTTTCCCTCCCAGGGGCCTCTTTGAAAGTTAGCACCAGCTCTGAGGGCCACCTATAAGTCGGGGATAGGGAAAGGTATGCACGCAGGAAGAAGAGGGCCCAGATCATGGTTCTGTGCCAAATCTCCCCCTGCACCCTTACCGTGGGCTCAGTTTTTCAGTGCTTTGGGGAAGGGAATGGATCCAGGGACCAGATCCAGGAACTGGAAGGGGAGCACATAAAAACTAGCCGCAGGCCACATTTGGGCCCTGGGCCTGAGGTTCCCCACCCCTGATTTATTTATTGATTTACATTTTATCCCGCTCCCTCCTGCTAATAGCAGCTTGGGGTGGCTAATGTAACCATAAAAGAAAATACAATAAAATATTTAAAACAACAATATAAAACACATAATGAGGCACCACAAAATAAAACACAGAAATGAAAAATGCTCCTCCCTAACCCTCACCCCCCCCCGACCCCACCCTACCCATTTATGTTGTTAAAGATCTAACAATGGATGTTTTCAAACGTGACAGTGGCCCAGGTTTAAACTAGGGGGTCACCGTCACATTGAAATGCGCCCGGCAGATGTTTCCCCAAGCTGGATCCCGACTGTGATGGGGGCTAGCCTGGGCTGTGTCTAGGGGAAATCCCCAAGTCACAGCCTGGACTAGCTGCCGCCACCATGGTAGGTATCCAGCTGCCAGACCCGGATTAAAGTGGGCTTTCACATTTGAAAGCCTGCTTTACTCACCGCATACCGTGAGTGGTGGTGGGGGGCATGGTGGCCGTCACTGGCTGCCATGGTCACCCAGCAGTTAAGAGGGGCGGGCCACTGCATGCAGTACAGGGATGGGGCCAGGTGGAGACACATCCACCTGGCCCCGCCCCCACGCTGCCCCCAACATGTCAGTTTAGTGACCTGCCTGATCCCCGGCCACGATAGCGGCCTGACGCCCAACCGGGTACATCTCTGGCAGTGCTCTGGCACCATCACATGTGAAAGAACCCAATCACTGTGTGAAAATGGCAGCTTCTCCACATCAGGATTCAGCAGAGATGACCCTGAACTATAAACATTTGGGAGAGTACCAGCCAGAGGCTTGTCTCAGCTCTTTAGAGTCACTGGGCCAGTCATAAAATCCAGACTCTGACCTGAATTTATTTAGTTCATAGGTTTCAGTTTGTCTAGATTCTTATGCAGCCTCTGCCACTTAATGGTCGATGAACACCTTGGATGGAGCCTGGGGCTCCACCTATTTATAGATTGTCTTTTAGTTGCCAAACTTGTGTCTGTATCAAATCTTCCCTAAAACATGCATGTATTATTTATTTATTTATTTATTTATTTATTTATATGCCGTCCTCCATGCCTACAGCATCCGGGGCGGCTTCCAACATAATATAAAAACAGTTTTTAAACATAAAAAAAATAAAACACCCCCCTCAAAAATTAACCCACCCCCCTCCGAAGGCCTCTGGGGGGTTGGAATGGGCCCATCACCAATATCATAATGAAGATTGAGTACATGCATGCATTTTTATATTTCTTATTTGCATTGCATCAGTATCTAAATGTTCTAATAAAGTATCAGGGCCCCACTGTACTAGGCACAGTGAAATGTAATAAAAACACAAGCCCTGCCCAGCTGAGCTCACAGTGTAAATAGCATGACTGTTTGTGTAACACACAGGGGTGGATCTTTTCCCTCCCTCAAGCCACTTTGAAAATGAGTACAAGCTCCATTGGGAGGGGTGCTGAAGAGGTGTGCTCAGGATGGAGGAAGGAAAAGAAGGGTCCAGATCATGGACTGATTCTGTGGCTCTGCCTACGTGCCTAATTCTCCCACAAGATTACTCTTTCAGTACTTGTGGGCAAGGACTAAATTCCTGGTCCAGATTAGGGCTAGAGCCAGTGTGGTGTAATGGCTAAGTGCCCAGTACTTGCATCAGGAGGTAGCAGGGGACCCCGGTTCAAGTGTCGCCTTAGCCAGAAACTCACTGGGTGACCTTGGGCTAGTTACAATATTCTCTCAGCCTAACCTATCTCACAGGGTTGTTGTGAGGATTAAAAAGTTGTGATATATGTAAAGCGCTCTGAGTGCCAGGGGGGGCTATATAAAAATAAAGATTATTATTAAGTTTATTATTTTAGTACCCATGGGTAATACCTGCATTTTCAGTATCTGGGTACCGATCGGGTACCTGGATACACATAAAATCAGTAACTTCTACCAATTACCATTACCTATTTTCCAATTACCAATCAGTGTATCGGGTCGGAGGACCAAAACATTGGGGTGGAATTTTTTTTTAAAAAAAAAATCAGGACCAGAAGTCAACGTTCTGGAACCAGAACTTGGCATTCCAGGATGTTGGGTACCTGAAGTGGGTACCAATTGGTAGCTAATGTTGGTGGGTCGATTTGGGTCCTGGAAAATCAACAGGTATAACCATTTTGCAGGTACTCACTTTCAGCTCTAGTCCAGATCCAAGAACTGGAAGTGGGCCTAATAAAAACAGCCAAGGGCCAAAAGTTCCACACTCCTAGTGGGCCCATGCAAGTCAAATCACCTCATTTCAGATTGACCTTGAAGAGATTTTTTGGCAAGGGAAGAAACTTTCCTTCCCTCCCTCCCTCCCTTTTTATTTTTCCAGTCCCACAGTATTGTGGTAAGTCTATTTGCTAAGCGAATGCCCGGCGGGCACTCCTGTACCCTGCACAGATATTTATAATTAACACACTACTGTGATTGATGGACGATTCAGCACTTGATGTTTTTGTCCTTTTTGCACAGCGAGTTTAGATGGTCCTGATAAATCAAAATTAATATTTGTAAATAGAAAGGGAGAAGGGAAGAACATGATGCAAGCTTCCAAATTAATAGTTTCTTGCTCAATACTAATTAAAACATGTTTTAAAAAAACACACCAAAACAACAACAACAAAAAACGCAGCTCATTCCCATAACAATATACTCCTAAAGTTTGGGGAACAAGCTATTCAAATGGTGGAATATCACAGCTTGCAGGATAACAAATACTGCTGGACTCACTCAAATATCACTTGCACTAATACACCCCCCACCCCACCCACACATCCACTCATACATCTATATTTACACACACAGGTGTAAATATCTCTCTTATGCCAGTGCCACTTTGCATTAGTATAGATGAGAATCTAGCTCTTTGTACAGGTATGGTTATGTAATTCCATCCAAACGACACCAAAAAAGCACACATTTGACTGAATTCAAAAGCCATTAAAATCCTCCCTCAGATCATTTACACACACTGTACAGTTAGGGCGAAATCCTGGTCCCACTGAAGTCAAGGACAATCACCTAACAACATCAAGAAAGCCAGGGTATCACCCTTACTTTCCACTTATGGAGTCTGATTCTGATCAGATTTACACCACCAAAGAAGCTCCTTGAATTTCAACGTGCCTAGTCAAATGACACAGCAGAGTTTCATCCAAGAAATTCATGATTCAATCCGTATATTCTATTCTCCCTCCGCCCCCCATAGTTAGCCCCTTCGCTTGGCTATACATTAATAACACTGATAAAAGGTTTAAGTGGTCACTGTCCCCTGAAGTATTACTTAATATTTTGTCATGGATGAAAGCAAAAGTATTTCTGGCAAATGGCCAACTGAACTGTAGCATAGTCTATGCACTACAAATTGTATTGCCGGAGTGAGGATTTCTGGTTTTTAAACGTCCTATTCAGGCAATGGATGCGACCTACAAGCCACTTACTCCGGAGTAGTCCCACTGAACCCCGTAGCGACTACTCCGGAGTAAGTGGCTTGTAGAGCCCGACCCAAAACTGCAAACCCACCCGTTCCCCTACCTGTACCCGTACCCTCTTAGACTCTCACGCTCCAGATTGAAAGGATTTTAAAAGCGGTGGTTCACAAAGAATAGAGAAAAAGAGCCCAAGCCTAAGTGAGACTTGGGTCTGCTTTCTCTCGTCACTCCTCTGCCACCACTATTTCTGCATAAGTTTTGAGAAATCGGATGGGAACCTGTGTGTACCACTTTGACAGTCTCCAAAATGTCGCTTGAAATGCACAATGTCTCTAAAATCAAGACGGGAGTGGGGAATCCGGTCCTCTGTTCCCTGCATTGACAAGGGACTGTCACAGGGAATTAAAAACAAATGTGAACGCTTTCCACACCATTACTTTTGGGAAAATGCTTTTTGAGAGGATTTTCTTACCTTATACTTCATGATTGCGGGCTTCTGTGGGTCGCAGTCTTGTGGAATCAGGCAGAAGGCACTGAGAGCTCCCGCCTTCTGGCCCCCATTGAATGTCCCCTCCAGTGAAAATGACAATATTCCCAGCCCTACGGTCGCTTTCCCGGGCAAAGTGCAAGAATTGTTGGCACGGCTAGATTTGCACTGTTTCTGAGCTCATTGTTGTGATTGCTACAGGCAGAATACGGAGTTCATTTGCATACCGCCCGGCGATTGGCTATTGGGACAAGGTAACACGGATCCCGCCCCCTATTCCCTAACTTCTGAGCGCCTTCCCTTTGCAGGAAACGGTCTCTTAATGCAACACAGTTTTCTACCTCCAGGGGGGTGGGAAACGAGGAGAGAGAAAAGGCAAGAGGCTGATTTCCCTCTTTTTAAGCGGGGTGTGTGTGTGTTTTGGGGTTGTTGGCTTTTTAAAAACTATCCCCTCACAAAGCAAGTTTCTGACAGCCTAGCTTCCTGTGACCTAGCAACTCCTTCAGCAACCAGTTTCATTTCAAAGCCTTTCACCTCCCCAATCTCCACATGAAATAGACTGTGGGAACAGAAGGCTTTCTGTCTGCAGCCCCTGCTGATAACTCTTTTTAGTCGCTATTGTGGGTGTTTTGTTCTTTTCAACGTTCAAAGTGCCCTGGGCTGTCAGATTTGGAAGCCATGCCACTGAAAGGGTCAGGAGAAAAGGGACCAGGGACTGAAAACACTGCAAAGGGCTATTCTAGTTACATAAGATTATCAGTAGCAGCAAAATGATAGCAGTGTTCAAAATGAACAGGTGAGCAACAACCCCACACCCATGGGCCAAATCTAGTTTTTATTGGGGCCCTTTCCAACTGCTGGACCTGGCTCCATCTAGCCCCTTCCCTCAAGCACTGAAAGAGCATGCTCCGGTGGAAAGGAGTACTGGATATGAGATTGCACAGTTCAAGGATAGCAGGTGGATCCATGCATGACTTGGAAGCTCCTCTTCCTTCTCAGCACATCCCTTAAATACCCTGGCCTCAACCTTTTCTATCCAGCCTGTGGGACTTGTTGCTAATTTTCAAAGTGGCCTGCAGGAAGGAAATGATTCTTCACGTTAGAATCAAAATTAAATGTATATGTGTATCTCATGTACATGAGATACACAATCAGTGGCCGCCATTATGAGTGGAAAAACAAGGGAAGAGGACACAAGGGTCAGACTCCTTAATTTCAGATCCCTGTGACTCCTGTGGTGGCCATGCCACTGCTATTTGGGGGGTAAAGGTAACCAAAATTAAAGAGGGAACTTCTGCCTGCACCACTTTTTTCCCACAGTGGCATTTGATTTCTTAAAAGCTGCATAACTGTTCACTGAAGCCCGTAGCTTCAGTGTCCACTGAAGCCTGTATTGAGAGAGAATGACAGTGGGCTCCTCCACCTTCAGCCTGTCAATGCTCTATCCCCTGCTTCCCAAAATGGTGGCGAATCCATACTGGATTCGCCACCATTTTGGGAAGCAGGGGATAGAGCATTGACAGGCTGAAGGTGGAGGAGCCCACTGTCATTCTCTCCGGGTTTTGTTATTCTCCTGTGAGCCACCACTGACTTAGATTAATATTTCAAGTTAAAGTTTACCCATCTAGCAGAATTATCTCTTGTCTTTCTTCTGCGATCCTTCTCTCTCTCCTCTCGCCCCCCCCCCCCCCATTTGATGGCCACATTTGCAGCTATAATGAACGCTGAGGTTTTTGATTCCTGTTGTCTGGCTCAATGGTTCCCACCCCACCCCTATCCCCTCTGTGGTGAGATGATCTGTTAACACTTCAGCCATTATCTCTTGGAATCAAAATGTCAAGTGTTCCCTCTGCATGGGAAAAGCCTGCCATTTACATACTGATTAAGCCCTGGAGGGCAAGCTGGTTTGAATGACCTGTATGCCTGTCTGAAACTGTGACAAGTCATCTGGGATCACTTGAAGGGCAGGAAAGAGAGGAAGACAAATGTGGAGGGATATTACTCTTCTGCATAGCTGGGCCTCCCAATGAGGCTTTGATGAATCCTGGCCAGACACTAGCTATCTTGAGTGGGATGGACTCCAGCTAGACTAGATGACTTGGCCAAAAAAAGAAAACTTTGTTTTTTCTTTCCCCTGACCAACTTGGCCGTACATCATAATTTCTAAGTTACAGATGGACTCAGAGCAGTGACTTTTGTTAACTGATTGTAAGGACGACTCAATTTCACAGTACAGTAGGCCTTTTCTCGTGTGCCTAATCCCCTAGAAACATCTCATATTACTAGGACTCCTTTAGAGAATATAATATAGGACATCTCAAATATCCTCCTATATGCTGTATTTCCAGTGTACACTGATTACAGGCCTATATGAAGGTCAGGAAATTGCTCAATGTGGATCAAGCAGCAATATGGTTACCGTCCTTCTGGGTTTGACCCAGAGTTTCAGGGTTTTAGCCGATCAGCTCTGGCTGGAACTCTGATTTCCTGGGTGATCCTCCTGGGGCACCCAGAGAAATCAAAACTTCAGGAGGCAGACATTGGAAGGGGTGGCATAAAGATGCCTCTTGCTCGCTTTCTGATGCAATCCCACCCCCTTTGGAGAAAAGCGTGTGTGGCAACATTGGAAAGGGGGCAAGGGAGATGCTCCCCCCCCCCTTTCTGTCAGTGACCCACCCACTATGGGTGAATGCCAGAGGAATGTTTGCAACGCCATAGGCAGCAGACAGCATTATAAGGCTCAGCCAACAGCTCTGCAGCTGGAGCGCAAAGCTGCTGGTCATACAGTGCCCTGCAGGAAGCTGAGCCAGCTGCAGGTGAACATCTACCCATGAGGCGCTCTTGCAAGGGCAGACACCATTAGTAACTAACTACTGAAGCTGGCTAAGTGGAATTCAGGCCGTTTTTAAACTAGATGCAACCATGCAGGTCCACGTATATGCATCAAAATGGCTGTCTGAAGGCATGTGTGTGTGCACTCCTGTGACCCACACACCACCCACTCATGGCCAGTCTCATAGCATCGGAGAAAACTCCAGACTGCTCTGTGCCAGGGAAGGCTAAAATGTGGGTGGGTAGAAGCACCTGTTTGAATTATCCATCCATCTATTGGACTCGCTTTATTCTTTGGGCTTCCGTGGCTCTGTCTTGACTGATTCTCCTCCTACCTCTCTGACCGCTCCTTTAAAATCTCGCTCCCCAGTCAAACTCCTCCTCCCTCCCCCTTTCGGTTGGGGTCCCCCAAGGCTCTGTCCTTGGCCCTCTCCTCTTCTCTATTTACACCTTGTCCCATGGCAAACTTATTGCCTCCTACGGATTCCAATATTATCTCGACGCTGATGACACCCAACGCTATCTTTCTACCCCCTCTCTCTCCTCTTCTGTCCACTCGCACCTCGTCAACTGCCTCTCTGATATCTGCCTGGATGTCCCGACGTCAGTTCAAGCTCAACATGGCCAAGACCGAACTCATTTTTCCTCCCTCCTCTTCCTCTCCCTCTAACCTGCCCATCTGCATCGATGGAGTCACCATCCATCCTGTTCTCCAAGCCCGTAGCTTGGGCTTCATCTTTGACATGCACCTCTCTTTTAAATCTTACATTGACTCTGTTGCCAAATCCTGCCGATTCGCCCTCCATTACATTGCTCGCATCCGCCCCTTTCTCTCTACCTCCTCGGCCAAAACCCTTGTTCATGCCATGGTTATCTCTTGCCTCAATTACTGCAACCTCCTACTTGCTGGCCTCCCTCGCTCTCACCTCTCCCCCCTTATCGCAATCCAAAACTCTGCTGCCAAAGCCATTCACTCTGCCCATCGCTTCAACCATGTGCAGCCTCTCCTCTCCTCTCCACTGGCTCCCCCTTCCTGAACGTATCCTGTTTAAACTCCTGGTATTCACATTCAAAACACTCCACAACCAAGCTCCCCCTTACCTCTCGGACCTAATCTCCCTACGTACTCCTGTATGTGCTCTCCGCTCTTCCTCTGTCCCCTCCCTCACTCTCCTTCATTTCTCCTGTTCACCTAACCGCCTTCGACCCTTCTCCCTAGCTGCCCAACATGCCTGGAACTCCCTCCCTACCCACATCCGCCTTGCCCCCTCCCTCCGCTCCTTCAAATCCCTCCTCAAGACCCACTTTTCCCTCGCCGCCTTTCCCAATGCATGCTAGTCGTTCCCCATATACTTACTGTCTGCCGTCCTCTGCAGACTGCTGCAACCAACCTGACTGTAACCAAGCCAAGCACACACACCTGAGACTTCACATCCGCCTGAATGTTTGTTTGTCCTCTCCCCTGTCTCCTCTCCCTGTCTCCCCCTCCTTGTCTTTTAGATTGTAAGCCACAGGCACGGACCACATCTATTTGTATGTTCTGTACAGTGCCAGGCACATGACCGGCGCTATATAAATGTTTATAATAATAATAATAATAACACATGCATCCCTGGCCCGTTTGAATCCCTCCCCATGCACCCCAGCCATGCTTGTTTAAAAACGGCCTAAGTCTGTTGGGAGGGGGCTTCTTCAGAATTCCTTCAACCCCCTTCTCCTCCCACAGCATATGAGCTCAATCTCCCTCTATGTTCCCCTCTCCCTTGTAGATTAACTGTAACTGAGGCCACTTGCACGTGAGATGAGGGTGTGGGCTGGGAACTGCTGCAAGCTGAAATTAATTACCCAGCAGGGGGATCACGTGAAGTCCCGTTTGTGTGCATGGGTTTTTTGACATGATTAGCCCATATTTGCCGTGATTTCAGTGACGGGAGACAGGGTTGAAAATCCAGCCATGTCTCCCGTCACTAAAATCACAGCAGAAATGGCGAATGACGTTAAAAACTCTGCACACATGAGCGGGACTTCACATGATCCCCCTGCCGTGATTTCAGCTCACCGCAGATCCTTCCCCGCCCACCCTGGTCTCATGTGCAAGCAGCCTAAGCTAAGCAGGTGTCCCGGCAACTTCTCAACTTTGTGAATGTCTCCCTAGGTTTCCCTCTCCCTTCCCTCTCTTTCCTTTTCTCTCCTAGACTGTAAGCCCCTCAGGGCGGGGGCCTGTCTCTCATTATAGTTCAGTGTCAGGTACATTGCTGGCACTATATAAATACTTAATAGTAACAATAGCAATAATAATTTATTATAAATAAAAGCATACTTGAAAAATGAATTAAAAGCCATTTTTGGATACAAAAACTTTGATTTTATGCCCAGTTTAATTAGGCCATGTTCACATCGGCATAGAAATTAGCTGGGTAATTTACCCTGGTGAAAAGCATTCACATGGGCACCTGTGATTCCAGGTAGCTCTATTCATTGAGTGCAGGGATTATTAACGCTTCATTCCAAAAGGGGTAGTTATAGGGACAGCCTTAGAAAAGGTGGGACCCAGGTCAGGGGATGGTGCTGGCATGGACCCTGAAGATATGCTTCTTCCCTCTTAGAAGTGCCTGCTCAAGTAGGGCATGGAGGGGTACGGGAAGGGAACGGTTCTGTTCTCATGTGCAACTCTCAGATCCCCTAGGATGAATACTTCCTTGGGGGTGGGGTGACCGCCTTCCTTCCCCTCTCCTTCTCTGCCAGCAGGGAGTGGGAGGGAAAGGCTGAGGCCATCCTGTCCCGGGAGGGGGGGGGGGGGGGAGGGAAGCAGTGCTGCCCCCTTACTCCCCAGCAACAGTGGAATCCTGCTGCATTGCCGCTGCTGGCCCTGCCACTAGCCCAAGAAGCTTCTGAGCTCCAGGGGCGAGGCCCAGTGGTAGTTTAGGGGCAGCAGGATTCGGCTGCTGGGGGGTAGTGGAAGTTGCACTGTTCCCATATATGTGACTCTTAGATCCCTCAGGGTGGGTCCTTTTTGCAGAGCCCTTCTTCCCACAGTAAGAGAAGGTGATTGGAAGGGGTAAAGGCCCTGGAGGAAGCACCTACCCCTGCCACCATGTGGGGAGGGGGCCCCACAAGAAGTGCTTGCCCAGAGACCTAGTCGGCCCTGGGTAGTTGCTGTAGAGGTGATTGGCATTACTAATGCATCTTACTGGGAGTAACAAACAAGTGTCTAGCCTGAACTAGAGGACTGCCAGTGCGACCTTACCTGAGCCTGACAAGACATGATTGGTGCCACTGGAACGCAGTCAGGCCTGGTCCTGTAGTTATGGGAGGTCCCATGCCCTACAAAGCACTCTGTCATGATGGTGCTCCATAGGGGGTCACGTGCGTCACATTGAAAAGGGGTAGGGGAATGCCTCAGCCCCATCTCTTTTTTGGCATAGCAGCTGCCCATGGAGCACTCAGCACCATTATATCCTGGCACTCTTTGGTAAGTGAGCCACCCCCCCACCCCAGGCACATCAAGCCTGGGCTCAGATGAGTGCATTTGGTCTGGGCTTGGGAAGCAATCATGATCCTGTAACGGAGTCCACATATGTCATGGCAATTGTAGAGTCATTAACTAAATCAGCAAAATTCAGTAATCCACCATGGGTGTAATAATGAGGTTCTGCTGTACATGCTGTTCTAGAAGCATGTTCCAATATAAATTACTCTCCTTCCCTGCAATATACCACTCTGTTGCTTTTGTTGCCATTTGAATTGGCATCTCCCACTAGATCCAGTAATTATAGAAGGTGAAGCAGTTCAATGTCCTTTTATGCCATTTAACAGCTCTTCAAGTGTGTTATGTTAGATGCTACTATTCCGGATAGCTTCCACAGGTATCCATTGTTTTCTGGGTCCATTTAGATGAGTGAAAGCAATTATCCAAGGAGAATCTGAAGAGTTTTCAAGCATTTCTGCTTCTTTTAGGTCTAAAAGTATTTATTTACCATGATTGCAGATAAAGTATAAACCAAAGGTTTCAAAACTGTGGGTTGGGACCCCAAATAGGGTCATCCCATCTGTGGATGGGGGTCAGGGTCCTGGTGGATAATTGACAAACTTTATATATCTTTGTTGCTGTCTGGGGGTGGGGGGGTCAGAATTAAGTCTCTGACTTAAGGGGGTCATTTAAGTCTCAAAATGAGGTCACGCAGGCAAAAGTGGTGAGAACCAGCTATCAGGGCTGACTTTACCACAGGGTGACCTGGGACAACCGCCCTGGGATCTTTCTTGGGGCCCCACAGTGGTCTGTGTTTTCACCAGGCCAGGATGTGGGGCCCCCATTCCCCATGACTACCTTTAGGGCCCCACAGAGGGTGCACCCAAGGGCGTGGGGCCACCAGAGGTCCTGCATTTTATCTTCACCCTTGGCCCGGCAAATTCTATGGCTGGCCCTGCCAGGTCTATGTTGGTTTGGAATGCCTGTCATTTTTAGAGCCTGATCTACTTTGAAACGTTTGGGGTCAAAAGAAGGCCATTTTAGAAGCTGTCTTTCCACCTGAGCTGTCCTAGTTTCCTTATGGGAGCTGTAGTTTCCTTACACCCTGTGGATTGTACCTTCTGGACAGACTCCATCTCCTATGATTCTTCAGTAGGTAGAAACAGAAGTGACAGCTGCACAGCAGTGGCCCAACCCAGGCCGGGCAGCTGCAGCAACCACAGTCCAGAACAGGCGCAATAAACGTGCCCACAGCCAGCCCATCAGGTAGTGTGGGGAAGATACACAATCGTGCAGCCAGCCAGTCCACCCCTGCACTATGCCCAGTGCCCCACCATGACAGGCAGCCAGTCATGGAGGCTGGCCATGGCAGACCCGATCCAGGCCGTGATTGTTGGATCACAACAGATGTGATAGGCTGCTTTTGGCCCAATCACGCAGATCTTACCCCGGGCTGTGACTTGGGGTGTTACAGACATCATGCAGGCCTGGTTCATCCCGCTTTGGCCCGACTGGGCCAGTGTGATACCTGAACATTTGTTCCGGGCCCGCCAGATGTGGGCCTGGAACAAATCCCAACCGGTGTGGCGGCTGGGCTGAAAATGTGTGCCCAGAACAAAGCAAGCCCACAGTCCACACCCAGCCACAACCCAGCTGAGCCATAACGGGCAGAAGTGCGCAGGAATGTTTGTTCCTGGTCCTGGGCCATCCTGGCATGAGGGGGAGGGGTTCCTATGGCAGCCAGTCATGGCTACCTGTCATGGCAGAGAGTGGGGCAACGCCGAGAGTGCAAGGGCATGGCCGAGTGGTCGCATGTTGCTGCCCACCCCCTTCTTCCAGCCAGAGCTCACCTACCTGGGGAAGCCCTTCCTCTTTCCTTCTCTCACCCCCACCCCCTGGTAGGAATGATGTCCAATGTGGACATGAGAGCCTGGGCTAGCTGCCGACACGGCCCCGAGCAATCTCGGGCCAACATCTGGCGGTGCCTGCGGCCTGCACAAATGTGCAGGTGAGATCCCGTGCAAAGTATGTCAAAGTGGGCTGCAGCAGCCCAACATCATATCTGTTTTTACCCAGGGTGCCTCCTTATGGCAGCACCAGTACTGGATGTCAAGCAAAATGTAGCTCTCTGTTTCCTATGTGATTTCATATAGCCATTTTCAAAAGATTCCACATTTTCCAATAGGAAATCTTTCCACTTGAAAAATATCATGGTATTTTTCTCCTGCTGTGATCCAATTTAAAAATGAAGCCCTATGCAAAAAATCTACAAACCTACACTCACTTAGGATATTTAATATATATATATTTTACATGCTACCTATAGCCATTAGAGACATGCTAATATA
Source organism: Sphenodon punctatus (assembly GCA_003113815.1). Lineage (NCBI taxonomy): Eukaryota > Metazoa > Chordata > Lepidosauria > Sphenodontia > Sphenodontidae > Sphenodon > Sphenodon punctatus. The sequence continues at coordinate 353,853 of QEPC01007433.1, read as the reverse complement.
AACTTATTTTTGAGGCCAAAAAATATTCATGGAAGCAATTTTTAAATACTGCGAAGAAAGCTGTAGCTAATTATTAAAAACTTGTGAGCTCTACTGGAATGAAGTTTTTGACTGTCAACCCCCAAATACGATGTTAAAGAAAATGTCACACCATTTCCCACTTTAAAGAAAAGCAGTGTCTAAAATTGCTCTTCATTTCCAATCTCTTTCTCACTTACTTCATTTACCCTCTCGTGTTCTCTTCAGGCTTTGAGATGGCTTTTAATTTCCCCATGGGTGAAGTGCTCCTACTTAATGTAACACTCTTAATGCAATCTACCACATGGCTGGGTTCCCCAACACGCCACGAATGTTAGAAAATAGATACAGATTGAAAGGGACATTACCGAACATGATACTCTGACCCTGACACAGTACTGAGAAAGGGTGTGTTTGTAGTTAATACAGGTACTTAGCTTTTCTTAATGACCTTGCAGATGGTAGTGGTTTTACTGTTCAATATTATATTACAGATCTTTGTTTGGAAAGTTTAGACTCTGTTGTCGTGACCGTAATTAAACGGTGCAGTGAACACCCTTAGAAGGCCAAACACTGGCTGTACCAGGTTCTGTGGTGTAGGCCTTTCTAGAACTGTTCAGCTTGCTCATGCTGGCACCCCATGTAGCCCTTGTTGTGTTTTTGGAATGGCGAACTCTAGTGCTCCGCCTTCTTTGCAATGTAGCCCCGATGGATATATGCTGGGTCGGGTCCCAACCGTCCCTACTTACAAGGAAGAGTTCCTCTTTGGGTGCTGAAACCTACTGTCCCCTCTTCAGGAGTCAAATTCCCTCTCTCAGGAGAGATAAAAAGACTGGAATTCTGTAAGTCTTAGGCACTTCTTTCCTAGTTGCTTCTCAGGAAAAGCACTTGAGAAGACAATGGGGAGAGAGATGGAGTGTGCACATGTAAGTGTATGAGGGGTGGAGTTTATTCACAGGGGGCAGAGCTTATTGACCAAGGGGGTGGGGCTTGTCTTTTGGGAGGTATAAAAAGGGGAGGTGTTGCTGAAGAACCAAATTTTTGACTTGGCAAGGTAGAAGTCTTTCAAGCTGGGTGTTATTTTGTGGTCTTGTAGAGCGAAGGAGGCTGCCGTGAGAGCTGGCTACAACACAGCCATCTTGGTGGGTACTGGGTACAGACTGACTCCACAGGAAAGGGGTGCTCTCAGAAACAAAACTGAAGAAATTCCTGTGGAGTAATTGTCTCACTCTGCTTCTGTGCAAGTGAGCAGGGAGAACCCTGAAGGTAACCCAATCCTCTTGGCCTCTGAGTCTGAAGGCTTTATTTTCAGTCAAAAAAGCAAAGCAATTTAGACAAATCAGTCTAATATTTTGTGCTTTAGCAGAGCAAAGCAAAGGGGGGGGTGTTGTCCCCCCTTTGTGGCATTTGTAGTGGGACTGTTCCACCCAGCTCATGGTTCTCATAGTTTTAGCCACATGACCCCATTTTGAGACCAAAATAGAATTCCCTGACACCAAATATATGCAAAATAGAGCAAATATAATTGTGCTCGTGACTCCATACACAGATGATACAACCCCACTTGATGTCTCGATCCATGGTTTGGATCCTTCTGATCTGGATCTGGTGCTGGACAGATGGATTAACAATTCATTCCATGTAAAAGCAATGAGCAACTGCCCTGACAGATGGAGTTACAAGCAGTGGTTTTCTATAAGTGTAAAGTTTACATGGAGAGATCAAATTAGAAGGAAAATTAAGTTGCCAAAGACCAATTTTTCTCCTACTTCCAAGTTTAGTCTTTGTCATCCTGTCAAAGGCAATCTTTACCACAATCCTAGTTTACTTGGTTTATACTAGATCACTATATTTCCTAAAATGAGCCAAATAATCTCATTGTCATCTCACATCCTTGCACAGCAAAGCTGCTTCTTTAGGTCCTCACAAAAGTGCAGAGAACAAGAACAAGTTCCTAAGGCAGAGTTTCCTACACTGTTGGCTATGATCCATAGTCAGTTGGGATCATGTCCCCCACTCACGTTGAGGTATCGCTATCTATGGATGGGGATCATGATTAGTGCCAAACCTCTCACGGTTTTGACCCTGACACTCCTATAGGACAAAATGGTAGTGCCTGCCATTGTCAAAACTGCAAGAGGTGGCAACCCTAATCATGATCCTGACTAATGGTCCATATATTTTGTTTGCGTTTCTTGCAGGGAAAGAAAATAAGCCTGGGAGGAAGAGGCTACATTCACAGAAAGTGGCTAATCCCTCCATGGGCGTACTTACCTTGGGGATAATAATCCACTTTGTAAACATTCTCACCAGACAGAAGACTTATCCAGGGAGAGGCTACCCAGGGGATTAATGCATGTTTGAACACTGGGGTGTTAACTAACACTCTTTCCATGTTTACACGATCACTTCCCCCTGGGCATTAGCTACCTTGCAATTTGCTTTAAAAAAGAGTTTTGACCTTTTAAAGCCCTAAACACTGCGTCCCACATATCTGAAAGACCGCCTATTCTACCATGTCTCATCACGCCCCCTACGGTCAGACGGATCAGTCATCTGATCCATCTGCTACCCTTGTCCGTGGGACGGTGGTGCGCAGAAGGGCGTTCTTGGTTGTTGCCCTAGTTTTGTGGAACTCCCTTCCCCAGGAGGTTTGCTTGAGGCCAAGCCTAAGCAATGCTCTTCCAGAGGCAGTGTAAAACTTTTTTATTTAGGAAAGCATTTGGCAGGTGGAGATAGCGGCTGGTTGAGGTTTTGTGTAGGGTTGTGCAGGTTGTGGTGTGTTTTTATTGGGAACTAGGGATTTTATTTTTGTAATTGCTTTAATATATTTTTATATATGTTTTATGTGTATATATCCTGTTTTATAAGCTGCCCTGAGCCTTTGAGGGAACGGTGGGATAAAAATTGAAATAAATAAGTAAATAAAATATATACCCTGGGGAGACCCACCCCCTAGTTTGCTTAAACATACGTATTAGTGTGAACAAAAGTATATTTAGGGTATTTTTAGACATGACGATAGCGTGTGTGGCCACGCTTTGACCCGTGTGGCCACCCGCAGCACCCTCACATCTGATCCAACCCGCCAGATGTTTCCCTGGGCAGGATCAGGGTTTTCTCCAGGCCATGGCAGTTTTTAGCCTGGGCTGTGACTCAGGCCCATTGCCAAGTCACAGCCCAGGCTAAGCACTGCCGTGGCCTGGGGAAGCCATCTCCGAACCAGGGTAGAGTGGGCCATCACAGGTGATGGCCCGCTCTACCTGACCCCAGCTGCGGTGGCCACCCATCAGGAAGGTGGACAGCTTGCACTCAGCAGCACAGGGTGTGGGGCCTGTGGACCCACATCTGCAAGCCGCTCCACCCTCTCCCTGGCCCAGGTCACCGACATGTCTATTCATCCTGGCTGGCAGGGGATGGCCCTCACCCCAGCCGGAATCCAAGTGTGAATGCGCAGTGCGCCGTCACATCTAAATATACACTTAGTGTATTATGTGTTATCACTGGTTGTTTATGCAAACAAGCCCCGCCAGCTTGCTAAGTTGCAGCAGAAGGCAGTGGGTGGCTGAGGGCTCTCTTCTAGTTGGAGGGGTGGCACCTGAGGTCAGAGAACGTGGCATGAGGTAGCACTCTTAGCAGCACACATTTGTGCTCTTGCTGCATGGGGGAGTCAAGTCCTAATCCTCCTCCTTTGTCCCAGCTACAAATTTAGTGAGGGATAGGAATCGCAACCTCCCACCCCTCTAGCTTTGTGGGGGACATATGCCCCACAATAATTACACCCCTGTAACTCACAGAACAAAAGGAGTAGAAATGAGGGCATGTACTCAATTATAGGAGATGGACCCATGATTTGGACCCTCCTCCTCTTTTTTTCATCCTGACCACATCCCTTTAAGCACAAACACCCCCAAATCCGAACTGGGCCATGGAGCATATACTGATTTTTCCACCATGGGAGGAAAAAATCTCCCCAGCTCTGCTTTAAGCCCTCCTCTAGCCATATTACTCAGAATTAATCTGGGCAATTCTGAAACCTTCCTCCAAATATTTTTGTGCCTGTTTAAAGCTAGAAGTATCAAAAGTCCTGAATCGCCAGCGCAGTTTTGCATGTACATACAATTTTGTAGGTTTAGATAAATTTCCACATGTGAGATGTTTACTGGAGCCAAACCTCAGAACCTAGAGCTGGCTTGAATTTTCATGAAATTTTCCATGGAAATATTGATTTTTGTGGACAAGAGAGTTTCCAACATGAAAATATTTGTTCAGCTCTGAAACTTTACAAGTTTTCTCCTTGTTATTTTAAATTCTAAGAAGATCAAATGCTAAAGAGAGCTTATCAAAGGTCACAAGGAAAAGAAGCCGTTGGAAGGGAGAAAGCGATGCATCTTCTAATGGTGAATTGCTGTCAGCCATAATTTCGGCTGAAAGAAATCCAAGGTTGCGGTCCACAAATCACTCCAGGACCAGGATATCCCCACTGATGCTTCCCAAAGCACTCTTGCCACTGAACAACTGAGCCACAGAGCAGCAGAGCCCTCCTCATATGACTGCAGCAGCTCCAGCTGAGATGAGGACCATTGCTGGTACACCAAGAGAGTGTGCAACAAACTGCTCAGTCCACCCTTGGCAGCCCTAGCTGAGCAAAAACTGGGTCATGATGCATGTATAAAACCCCGCTAGGGGGTTTCATATGGCTGCTACTCCGTGCCCCAGCTATATGCATGTGGAGAACATATGAAAGCACTTAGCAGGGCATTCCATACAATAGCAGCGGGAGGAGTTTATGGAAAAGCTCAGTAGCCACAACAGAGTGCTGAGGGGCACTTCATAATGACCTCTGTCCAGAGCCAGGGAAGCTGGGTCCCTGTGCAAAGTGGTGCTTTAGGCCCCCTCCTAACACAGGAATGCTTGTGGGGCACACATGGACTCACACCTTAGAAGAATGCAAATGTTGTTTGAATTAATTTTTGGTGTTCAGTTAAACCTAACCTCTCCCCCAGGGGTCAGGGCTCCCTGCATTGCTGACCCCTAAGTTATGCCTATAACTGTTATTTCAAGCTTAGTCATCGGCCTGACATTGTGGGGGGCGGGCCCCCGCCTGAGTTTCCCTGGGCCCACCATTGGCCAGGGCTCTCCATGTTTAAAGATTTATAAGCCCATACTTTACACCAGTGCTTCTCATACTCCTGTTCTCCTTTCAAGTTTATTCATGGACCTCAGGTGTTGGGGTCCCAAGGCCTGGTTCCCTTTGTGGCTACACAGTCTGCACTGTTCTGACGCTGGCATTTCTTGCACTTTTCCTAAGTATCTCTGAAGTCAACACTGACTGGATTTCCAGTGCTTGTCTGCTTGGCCTACTCCACCACAAGCTTGTGTTGTTCAGAGGCAGAAGAATCTGAACTATGTGGGGGAAATTGGAGAAGGAATGGAATGTGAGGATGTAGCACGCATTGGCCTATTGCTTCCACAGAGATTGACAAAGATTCATTCATTCCTGAAACAAACAAAGCAGATTAACAATCCTTCCTGCAGAATACCCTTTTATTCTCTCTCTGGCAGTGACCTCTTTTAATACATAGACTTTAAACACCAACAACAACAACAACAAAAAGCATGCCTCCAGAAGTGTGGCTTGCAATGCCATTCGGCCCACTGGTGCCAAAGGAAAAGAGCTATTCTTCCTTAGAAAAGAAGACGCCTAACCGAATTCAGAGGACTTTTACGCTCTTGCTAATTCTTGATATTGTGGGAGGTATTATTTCACACACAAAAAGGGGATTTGTTAAAATCCCAGGTGGTCCCCAGTGGGGGAAACCCTCCTTCCCATGAAGACTGGTTAGTAGCAGAAACCTTTTGATGTCAGCTAATAAATCTATTCATGTCCTTGCCTATAATCATTACTTTTTTAAAGAGAGCTTCCTGACCCACCCCCCCCTTCCCCTCTTCCCGCCCCAGTCATTATAAAAACTAGGAGTTATGTCTTCTAACATGAAGAAATAAGAACAATGTGTTACTCTATCTCACAGGACTCTCAGCTAACAAACCAGGAAAAGACAGGCTATGGGGACTTTGTTTCTTCTCTTTCCCACAGCCTGAACTGATAAACTCTCCACACCCACGTGGCTGATCTAAGAGGATGCAGGATTAATCAGCCTCCAGACAGTGGCAAAACTACACTTGAGTAATTGGACTAGGAGAGTGCAGTAGTCTGTCTGAACTCTGACTTCAATTGGAGGCAAAGTAGTTCAGATGACTGACCTCTTTTATTGGACCAACTGCTGTCGGGGAGGGGATGGAAACTTTTGGGCCACCATTTCTCACAAGTTGGCCCAATAAAAGGGATCATCTGAACTACTTGTTCTCCATCTCTTATGTGTGGTACCTATAACAACCTGAAGGGAGCCTGGGGTTGGCAGGATATGACAGTAACCTAACCACACTCTAATTAAACTGACTGCTGGGTGTGTTGGGGAAGGATTATTGAGAACTGCTCCCTCTTACCCAAACACATGAAGTTTGCACTTTACCCTGGTGAAAGTACAGAAATGACATCTTTGCCTCTGACCCCAGCACCATTCCAGAGAGCACGTGAAGGCAAAGCTGACAGGAGCAGCAGCAGCACACAACAATACTCCCATAGGTATTCTGAATTGAACACCTCAGCTTCTGAACCTCAGACTCTGCTAGTTCTGAAGCCATATCCATGCTACGTAGAACTCCAGGGGACAGAGGCATGATAATCATTGGGGAGGCGGGCAGAGGTAAAAGATTTCCCTTCTTTGATTTCCCTGTCAGGGGAGACTCCCTTGCTCTCAGCTGGGACTGGAGCTAGGGCTGCTACAGCCCATACTTTCAACTATAAGGAATTATTTTATTCTTGATTACTGTGTATATAAATACTACAGGCGTAGGAAGAAGAAACTGTATGCTGCTTTTATTGACCTGAAAGGAGCCTTTGACTCCATAAATAGGTCTCGCCTTTGGGCTAAACTACAGGAAGCAAATCTAAATCCTTGCCTATTATGGCTCCTAGTAAAGCTTCATTATAACACCAGAGCAAGAGTAAAATTAACAGATGGTAAATGTACTAAACATTTTCCGGTGCTGAATGGTGTAAGACAAGGTTGTTACCCCTTTTTCTTATTACATTTTTACATAAACAATCTTCTAGGAAGATTAAAGAGGGACTCCTTTTTTCCACCCCGTTTAGGGACCCACCCTATTCCAACCCCTTTGTATGCTGACAATATGATTTTGGTCTTACAAACTAAAGTAGGGTTGCGTAGGGCTCTCTGTGAATTAGCAAGTTATTGTCTTGAAGCGTCTTTGATTGTCAATTATGATAAAACAAAACCTTGGTGTAATAAAAGGAATGTGTTTTGGACGATGGGAAAAAGGAATAGAATAGATCTCTTAGTTATTTGGGTATTCACTTTTCTGCTACAGGTTTGTGGAGTAAACTTATATTGTCTGTTAATGTTAAGATCAAACAGTCTGTCTCTGGTGTTATAAAATTTGCAAAACTTTATTGGGGAAATCTTATATGCCCAGCGGTTAAAGTGATTAAGGCGAAAACACAATCTCAAGCTCTGTATGGAGCAGAAATTTGGAGTGTTGCTTTAGATAAATGATTAGACCAAGTTCAAAATAGTTTTCTTAAGAGACTGTTGGGTCTTCCACAGGCAGTTCTTGGTAGCCTTTTGAGGGCTGAATTTGGGCTGTTATCTCTTCAAAGTGAGGCGCTATGGTCCAGATTCAGATTTTGAAAGTGAGTATATACGTCTGATGACCCGCTCCTGGTTAGACTGATAGCAGAAGAGAGCAATTTGCTCTCTGCTACAAGTCTTTCCTGGACAATAGCCGTTCAAAGGGATATATACGTTATCTGGGGGTGAAAACAGACATGATGCTAACCACCCTTTAACCACCCTTGGTGGTTATTTATGCATGTTGCAGGGTTGTATTGGTGCCCTATGCAGCCCTGGAACATGCATAAATGACCACCAAGGTGGTTAAAGGGTGGTTAGCGTCATGTCTGTTTTCACCCTGGGTTTCAGTGAGGAAGTATTAAAATATTTTCCTTTTCCCTCTTTTAAGACCAAGGTTAAGCAGAGGGAAAGTTACGACTCGCTTTAATGAATACCAGTGTGTTACAGGGAGATATTTGGCAATTCTATATGAATAAAGAAATTGCCCATGTCTGAGTGATGTGGTGGAGTCACTTCCTCATTATCTTTTGGGATGTCCCCTATATGAGAATATAAGGGTAAAGTGGCTTTCTCTGCTGTTTTCCTCTAATCCAGCCTAGCCTTTTTTGACAACTATGAGCAAACTTCAACTATTGTTGGGAAGCAAAAAACCCAAGTTAATCTCTAAAGTTGCAATGTTAGCTCTTTTTGCTGCTAGGATCAGGGAGGCACTTCCTTTTGTTGTTGCACCACTGGCAAAGTAAACCCTATCCTGATGGGACTTTTGGCAAAATCTTGGTTTTATCAATTCTCCCTTTATTGGTTCTCTCTGACCTATTGGAATCGGCAGTATCCGATCTTTAACGTTGCAGTTTTCGCCATTGACTTCAATGGGAAGAACTGCAATGTTAAAGAACCGATAATGATAATAATGCAAAAGAACAGATATTGCCGAGAACCAGTATTATTGGCTAGATCTGATTAAAACCAATAGTGCCATTATCAGATACTATCGGTTCTCGGCAATGTGAGAGTCCCATCCCTACTATCCTGGTTTTATTATTACTCTTGGTTTTATTGCAGTATGATGTTTGTTTTAGCCTAATAGCCTAATGGCTATCAAATACTTTTTTGACTGACTGGCTACAGCCTCTAGCTTCACTTTCCCCAAATCCAACTGGATGAGCTAGGGAGTCTAAAACTGTGGCAGCTCTGCGCTAGAGCCCTGCACAGAACTATTGCTCACTCTCATGCTAATTAGTTACTCCAGTTCACATCCTGCCAGGATTGTTCCCTCATCATAGCTTCCAAAAGTCCAAGCCCAAGTATCTTTACTGCTGGGGTTTGTGGTGCTGGAGCCCTGTAGTAGAAGGGACTGTCTTGCTTCCTGCCAAGAAAATATCAGAGGCTGAGGCAATGTGAACAAAAGGGCTGCTCTGGAGCAGTTTATTCACAGTGCCTGTTGTTCTGGAGGCATCGGTCCCAGCGTAAGAATAATGCCACCTGATGGGAACTTGAGTAAAAGTTCAATTAGACCAGACCAGTGCATTGCATAGAGCTCTGCTCGGACAAGAAGTTTAGGCTCAAGTCCGACTGCATTGAGTCTAACCCAATCCCAGACCTGATGCAGCTGGGATCATCTGAGCCTGATTTGTCCAAGTAGTTTCTCCCTTTCCCACTAAAGAGTGTCATGAAAACACTATTTTCAGATACCCGTGGTCAAGCTTACCCCAGTGTGGCCACTGGCTGGGGTGTCACATCTGCTCCTGCCCCAACAGATGTTCACCACGGGCGGGAGCAGAAGTTACCCCGGACCGTAGCAAGGCTAACACAGGATGTGTGCTGGACTCCTGGCCAGTGCACATCCTGTGTTAGCCCCTATAACAGTCCAGGGTAGATGTCCCTGGACCGTGGTAGAGCGGGCCATCATGTCTGATGGCCCGTTCCACCTAACCCCGGCCCGTGGCCGGAGCAGTTGTGGAAGGTGCGGTGGCCCATGAGGCTACCGCACCAGCCCATCAGGGAAGAGATGGGGCCACACTGAGGAGCACGGGGGGTGGGTCCATGCGTACCCACATCTGCATGTCCCCTACCCTTTCCTCAGCCCCAGCTGCCTGAACATTTGTTCAGCCGCAGGGCTTACTCCTGCCCGGGGTGTGGGCTCTTACCCTGGAGTGGGTTTTAGTGTGGTGGGTTAAAAGCCCGTCACGTTTGAAAATACCCAATGTAAAAAAAGACTGGATGAAATTGGGAAAGAGAAGGAAAAGAAAATAGGAAAGAAGAAATGAAAGAAGAAAATAAATTTACTCTCTTAAAGTAAAGCAATAAGGGAAATCTTTTGAAAGCAACTCCCATTGATGCTTAATTGGCCCCTGTCCCTTCCTTCTTTAGTATATATTTCCTAAGAAGCCCTCCTTATTGTGTGTATTTTAACATGTTCTGTGGAAAACACAACAATATGTTCCTTTAAATATCAAGTCCCATCATGGTAGTAGCCAAAGTAACTTTGTGAAGCCTGAAAAACATGTGCGCATGTGCGTGCGCACACACACACACACACACACACACACAAAATCACACTGTAAAGTTATGTAAGTTTCTATTTAAAAATCATCTGGTCCTAATTTGCTAAATTTACTGCCTTAGAGCGAATGCCAAAGTGCTACATTTGATTTATGGAAATACTTTAGCACATTTTTCCATCATGATATTGTAGAATATATTTACTGCCCTTTTGTTATTGTTATAAAAATGTGGACTTAAGGAAGAATTCCTTTAAAGTGCTCAGTGCTATTTTGTTATAAAATGCCATAAGATGTCCCAGTAATGAGGAATCTCAATCTAGTAAACAATGTGATGTATTTATGAGCATTCCTCTTGGTTTACCAACGTTTCTTTCTTTTTTTATTATTGAACAAAGCTATCCATCTGGTAAATGGATGTTTGAAAATGTCCACTTTGTGCCAAACCACTTTTCTTAAGACTACGTTGTTGTTTTTTTCAGGCAAATATTTAAACAGCAGCCTCACTGTGACACACTGCTAACTATTAAACACATACAAAACCCAGACATCACAAGGGAGAAGAAACTCACAATATATTCCATTAAAAATGTCTAAAAATACCAGTCCTAAATAACATTTTTTGCTCTTGGGTGGGGGGCATCCACTGGGAACTGGGACCCAGCTACACATTCAGTGAAGTATTTAAGACACTTACTTTAAAAGTTCAGCCATGCGCTTAAGTGCTTTGCTGAATCAGGGTGCTAGCAAGGAAAAATGATAATACCTTCCAAGCTTTTTGACCATTTCTGGAAGCAAACCCAAACTGAGATTCTGACTGATCTCTTCAAAAGGTCTGAAGAATTGCATTAACTCTCAACCCCTAGAGTGCACACACACAGAAAGACATTTTTTTTGTTTCCATTTTCACTAGCAATTGAACCAATCTGCAGTGTTTCAGTCTGGATGCAACTCTTCCCAAAATTCAGAGATGCTTTGGACCCTAAGGTTTGGTTCATCCGCTCATCTTGTTTTCATGCCTATCTTCATTCTCTGGCTCTGTCTGAATCTGCACCCAAAAGTGCTGAAATACTAGATGAAAGGTGGGTGGGTTCCTGCTGCTTTTAACTTGGGCAGAAGTAGGAAAGAAGCACTAGAAAGTTGAACTTCACGGCAAAACCTCTCAGTAGTGAATTACTAGGTTGGAATGCTAGGACAACCTAATCAAAGGTTTACCTCCAGACCCCCCACCACCACCACCACCATATCAACACAGCCTGATCCTGCTAAAGTGTATGGTCACTCATGAAGTAAATTGGAATCTTTCACTTCATTGAGATTTGGCTCGGTGTCATTTGCTACTCACCTTCAATTAAGCCTCAGGCTGCTACCTGACAGCTACCTGAATCCAAACCAGGTCATCTTGATAATTTTCCCAACTGTATTTTTACAGTATCAAGGAATTTTGATAACTTGGTCCTGATCCAGGAAATCATTCATGGGTTTGTGGTGCTCCAATGTAGAGAGATTTCATAGGTCTGCATGGGCTAGATGACCTTTGAGGTCCCTTCCAATCCTCAAATTCTATGATTCTCTGCCTCAGCTGTTGCTATGATGTGATTTAAGCAAGAAAGTACTGGAATGTAGTCATGGAAAGCTAGGGTGAGCCTTGGGCCATTTTTAGATGAGCCTCCTCTCTTTGTAGATTTCTCAATCCGCTCTCAGCAGTCTTGCGGGAGGGGGGGGGCAACTTAGATGCACCTCCCCATACTGGAAGTTCCCCAGCTGCCATTGGAAACAGCAGCACCTGGACCCGGGCCCTGCACTTTCCTGCATTTCCAGGGTCCCCAGGGAATGTCCTTCACTGTGGGAGCCCCCTTGCCTCTCCAGAACAGCAGTGGCAGGGCTCTACCCAGGGAGGCCTCAAACACAATGGTCTTTAGGGCCCCACTGGAACTGTGGTGGCTTATACTGACTGCTTGTATGGCACTTTGTGTTTGTAAGCAAGCACCAGACTGCTAAGGGTTAAAAAGAGAGGTCCATGGGAAGGGGGTGGAGCCATGGGGATGCGTTTTATTTTTGCCCTGGACTATGCAGATTCTAAAGCTGGCCTTGTGGAAACCATCTCCTGGGCTGCAAAGTCTGATATCTCCAAACTACGTGGTTTGAGGATTGTGACCATAATCACTTAGGTCATTTTTACACGCTCCAGCTTTCTCTTGGACTTCAAAGTCTGGGAGCATTTTTAAACGTGATTCATTTCTCCTCCAGCTTAAAAATCCGGCTAGGGGAAACTCTTGTGGGGGCGGGGGGGGGGGGGGGGATTTAGATGCTCCTCACCAGATTAGAAGTCTCCCGGACGCCATTGAAAACAGCGGTGCTGGGTGACTCCCAGATGTTTTGAGACATGGGCTAGGTTTCTGGTAGCTGAGGTCTTACCAGTCCGCATCTCAAAACTTGCAGGGGTCAACCAGCACTGCTGTTTCCACGTCCCGGGCAACATTCGGTCCGGCGAGGAGCATCTAAATCCCCCCCACCGCCTCCGGGGGTTTCCTGAAGCTGGATTTTTAAGCTGCGGGAGAAATGTCTCATGTTTAAAAATGCCCCAGGTTCTGCAAACTCATGTGGGGAGGTTTTAAACACACACACCATTCCTGGAAGATGCCCGGTCACAATTTTAAACAGCAGCACTGGGCAATTCCTGCATGTTTTGAGACTCGGACTTGTAAGTCCCTGATATCAGAAGACTAAAGTCCCTGTCTAAACACGCCCCCACCCCCCATGCGCGTGAGTTTTCAGAACCTGGAATTTGAAGTCCGTGAGAAAGCTGGCGTGTATAAAAATGCCCTTAGTTCCATTAGTTCTTGAAGGCACAATGGTTTCTGTTATACATTTATTGGTTTTCCACCAGGCCTTATTATATTTTTTTTTCAGGTTTTGAAAGCTGTCCAGTATTTTAGTTTTGTTCCCAATATCTACCCATTTATTTTTGGAAGCAAAAGTGTCAGAAAACAGGCAGCGCTTTGGCACAGACAATGTAAAGAGCCTGGCTGAAAAACATGCTTGGCGTTCATCCAAGTACAAACTCACTACTGAACCTTCCCAAAAGGCCCTGTCATGTAAATTGCATGGGAGTCACTGATGAAGAAATGAGCTGACAGGAGGAAAAGGGAAAGAGGAGGAAAGGGGGTTAAAAAGGTCACAGCTAGGAAAAGAAGTGGGCTGTGGGCTGGCATTTGTGGAGGTCAACGTTAGCAGAGAGCTGTAAACCTTTTATTGCATGCTGCCCTTGATGGTAGATAAAGGTACAAGGCAAGCAAAGGGCTCAAGTCTACATTTAACTTGACACACCAGGATAAGGAGACAATTGTATGCCAGCCAGCTGGGGTCTAGAGAGAGATTGCCTCTTGTCACTTTCACTTGCCGGGTGGCTGCCAACATTTGTCCATTTTCACAGCTGCATGGATGCTATGGAAGAGCATCTCTCGAAGTCCACTCTTCCCTCAGGCCGCAGGGGAGCTTTGGTTTGCTGGACCTAATCCTTTTCAACCACTTCCTGTTTTTTTTTTTCTTCCATGACTTTTTTTGTGAGGTGGTGGTGGAGGGAGGAGTTGTTTTGTCCTAATGGCCAGTGCTCTTGTGCCTATTTCCAGGTCTCTCTGAAAGGTCAGGTCTTCTTTTTTCTTTGCTTTACATTCATATGGTTAGTAGCAATCGCTCCGCCCCACAGTCCTTGAGCCTGTTCCACTTGCTGACCTTTGAATTTGACAATGACCATTCCATTACTCTGCTGGTTGGGAAAAGGGCCCCTTGGGAGCTCACAGTGTATTTAGATCCATGTGCCTAGTCCTTGCTATTTATCATCATTACTTCACTGAAGTGTTTCAGCAGACAATAAGGGTGTCCCAAACTGCTTAATCTTTCAGCTCTTTCTTTCCACAGTTATACGACCAAGGACGTTGGACAAAAGCAAGGATTTTCTTTTTCCATCCACCGCTTTTAGCCGCTTCAAGATATTCTTTTATTTCTCTTTCTTGCTAATATATCATTTTCTCAAATTAAAATATACATGCTAATTTCCCATTTGGTGTGTGCTACCGACACACTGGTATGTAAAGAGTCCTTTTGTAAGATTAAATACGCTATACATAGAAAACTTATTTAACTAGAAAGGACCCATAGGGAGAGACCCTACAAATTGTATTGATGTGCATGGAATTTGAGGGTGTTTGTACCACTGCTCAGGGTTGACTGTATGCTAGAGAAATGTCTCCTGATGTCAATGGTCATTGCATTCCTATAGCTAGTGACACAGTTCAATCTAGGTCAGGTCCAACCTTACTACAGGGCAATCCGAGGCTGGTTAGTTAGTTAGTTAATTTATTCAAGGCTCTAGCTTTCGCCATGGCCTACCAAGCGCGCGCGCGCGCACACACACACACACACACACACACACACACACACACACACACAAGAAAAAATATACAATCCATTTATAAGCAGGAGAACACATCATTCCCATTATACTATATGTGTTCAAAAATAAAATACGTAAAAGCTCACAAAATATTACAATCCTAGAATAAATAAAATAAATTAAACTATACCAGTACTTCATCTTGTATCCTCATAGCCAACAATGCAAAATATGCCACAGTTCTCATAGTATTCACATCATGCGTAGCTAGAAAAAACTCAATTCTCTGCGGGGCAGGGAGAAAACTTCTCCCCTCCCACAAGGGATTTAACGAGACACATCTTATATTGTCATATAACGGACAGTTAAATAAAAAATGATAAAGATCTTCTACTACTGCGGCTTTGCAGAGACAAATTCATTCCTGATAAGGAACACCACTGTATCGACCTGTAAGAACTGCTGACTTAAAACTCTGAAAACGCAATTGCGTAAATATTCAACAGAGTATAGGATTACTCAGCCTATCCAAATAAACCTCAAATTCATGCAACTGCTTGAAGGAATGGTAAAGCGGGGCCACTTTCCAGGAGGCCAAAGCAGCCAGATCATCCTGCTTGGCAATATCTATTGCTCTAAGATGTACCAGACTCTTTCTTCCCCAAAAGGTAAGAGAATGAAAGACCCAGCAGATTCAACTGCGTTGTAATTTGTATTAACCAAGAATAATAGGGTGCGCTACCTCACTCCAATTCCTCACTTAGGCAAGTAGCAGGCAAATCAGTGCTGCTACAGTTAATTACCTTTGACCAAAATCCTAATAAGGCCTGCCTCCCAGCACAAGTGATAGAGAGGATGCCCGTCTCTGCCTTAACAACTGCTGCCGGGGTACCTTGGGGAGTTCTCAATAGTCCTCTTAGAAATTTATTCTGTACAACCTCAAGGGCATCATAGTCATATACAGGAATCACCTCTGCTTCATAGATCAACAACCGCTGGACCTTGGCTCTATAAACATTCAGAACATCAGAAGTTTTTACTCCTTCAGAACGTGCAGCTAACCTAAGTATACCCTTAGAAACCGTAGTAGCCTTCAATTTAATTTGTTTTTTATGCTGTTCCCAACCTCCCTTACTTGAAAAAGTAATTCCAAGGTAAACAAAGGAATCCACCTGGCAAAACTCATTCCTCTTTATTTTCCAAGAATACTTGCGGGTTCTTTTCCCCCATCGCCATAATATGAGATTTGCCAAAGTTGACCTCAAGTTCATTTTCAGTACAATATTCCAAGAGATTCCCCAATTGGTTGCACCAACCCGCTTCTAGTTTGACACATAAGGACAATATCATCAGCATACAAAAGTGCAACGATAGCCCTATTTTTAACTTTTGGGAGATAGCTCTTATCTGTCATCACAGCCCTAGGAAGATCACTTAAATAAAGCAACCCGAGGCAACTGCCCTGGGTCCCACTATTTTCTCTACTTCCGGGAGCCTTGCAGTGGCTCCTCCTTTCACCAGGGCAGGGTGCAGGGCCCCCATTCCCTCCAAGTGGAGCCCCAAGCAAGCCCACCTCTATGGCCCTTCAGAGGCTCCAGGGTCTCACATTTTTGGATTCACTGCAACTTTGATGCTGCACTTATAACAGTGGGTGAACCTGAGGTAGCGGAGGACCCGCTTTGTCTGATTTCATGGGATCAATTTCAGTGGGTGTTGCCCACTGATGCGACGGACGTCCTTGGGGCTGTAAGGGCCTCCTGTTGTGAATTAGATCCGTGCCCATCCTGGCTGGTTAAGGCCTGCCGGGAGACATTAGGGCTGTTGCTGGCGGGGGTTGTCAGTGCCTCCCTTAGGGAGGGCAGAGGGCCGAGCTGCCTCAAAGAGGCGGTAGTACGGCCTCTGCTCAAGAAACTATCTCTTGACGTTGACTCCCTGGCCAGCTATCGACCAGTCTCTAACCTTCCCTTTTTAGGGAAGGTTATTGAATGGGTGGTGGCTCAGCAGCTTCATGGGCATCTGGATCATGTCAGTTTTCTTGATCCCTCGTAGTCTGGTTTTCGTCCTGGGTTTGGCACGGAGACTGCACTTGTGGCTTTGGTTGACAACCTGCACCATGAATTAGACCGGGGCAGATCTTCTATTTTAATTTTATTAGATCTGTCGGCTGCATTTGATACCATTGACCACGAGATGGTGGCTTGGCTGCAGTACCGAGCCGGGGTGGGTGGAACTGTTCTTGAATGGTTCCGTTCGTTCCTGGCTGGGAGAACTCAGCATGTGGTTCTTGGGGAATGTACTACATCTCCCCGGGACCTCACATGTGGAGTCCTGCAGGGTTATATTCTGTCCCCCCTCCTGTTCGTGTATATGCAGCCTTTGGGTGAGGTCGTGAGAGGGTTCGGCGTGTCATCAGTATGCCAATGACACACAACTCTACCTCTCTTTTTCTGCAGACCCAGAACCAGCAGTCTTGGTGCTTATCCTGTGCCTGGCAGCTGTGGGGGGCTGGATGAGGGAGAGCCACCTGAAGTTGAATCCCAACAAGACGGAGGTGATGTTGGTAGGTAAGGCTGGGGGGTGGGGGTGGCTCCCATTATTGACAGGGTTTGCCCCCCTTTGGCCACACAGGTCCAGAGTCCAGGCGTGCTTGTCGACTCACAGCTCCGCCTGGATCTCCAGGTGGAAGCTGTGGCAAGGGGAGCATTTCGCCAGTTGCATCTGGTACAGCGGCTGCGGCCGTATGTTTTGGACTCAGATCTGGCCACCATCATCCATGCCTTTATTACCTCTAGATTAGACTACTGTAATGCACTCGACGTGGGGCTGCCCTTGGGAACGGTCCAGAGGTTGCAGCTGGTGCAGAATGCGGCGGCCCATCTCTTAACAGGGACAGGTTGCCGTGAGCACATTACACCAGTGCTCCGTTCTCTGCACTGGCTGCCTATTATCTTCTAGGCCCAATTCAAGGTGTTGGTAATGACCTTTAAAGCCCTAAACGGCCTGGGTCCTGCTTATCTGCGGGACCGCCTCAGGCCCCAGGTCATATTGTGGCCCCTGCGGTCGGCCGGGGCGCCCGACGTGAAGTCCCCTGGGTTTCTCGGGTGGCGATGATGGGGAGGGCGTTCTCGGTGGCTGCTCCCAGACTGTAGAATTCCCTCCCGACGGAGGCCCGCCTGGCCCCAGACCTCCCCTCTTTCCGAAGACAGTGTAAGACCTGGCTGTTCCACCGGGCCTTTGGAGAGGGAGACGGGTAAGGTGGGGTGGGTTAGGGAGGGTGGGGTGGGGGTGTTTCATGGTNGGGTGGGTTAGGGAGGGTGGGGGGGTTCTGCCCTTTTAGTATATTTTTAGCATTTTAATGAATTTTTAAATTGTATATTATGTCTTTGTTCTATTATTATTATTATTGTTGATTATATGTTTTGTGAGCCGCCCCGAGCTGTTCTGTGAGCAGGAGGGTGTGGGGTAGAAAAGTATTGATTAAATGAATACATTTTATCTTCGCCTTCGGACCCCCACCACAAATTCTAAGGCCAGCCCTGGTCTAGGTATCTTATTACGTCAGTGTCAATATGTGTACTAAATATAGTCAGTGGGTAGAGTAAATGACTTCTGTTCTTGGTTTCAGTTATGTCTATGCCAGAGTACATGATTTGAGGATTGTGGTTTAGTCCATCTGCCTCTTGTGCAGGATTACTTTTTCTTCACTGTGACGAGATTTTGACTGGTTTAATCTTACATGTCCAAACCCCCTTCCTATAGGAGACTTCCAAATATTTTCCTCTTGAAAACAATCCAGCACTCCATCTTAGACAAATTATATAATAACAAATCAATTCCTGATTTGAAGGGCCCAGTTGTACCCAGATCAGCTAAGGCTATTTATAGAATCATTTTCTGTATATGCATACTCCTCGCCATGGTGTCTGAGTACCTCACAAAAATACATGCATTTAGCCCACCAAAAAATACTCCTGGGAGCAGTGTAATTATTCTTGATTTCCAGATAGGGAAACTGAAGCATGGAGTGATTAAGTGGCCTGCCCAAGCTCCTGCAAGAAATTAGTAGCAAAGCTAACACTAGAATGCAGCAATAGAGGTTCGATTCAGGAAAGAAAACAAGAGTTTGAAGTGCAGTTTCTTAAAGGCACAAATGGAAATGGGGCATCAAGCTTTGAAGAGGAGCTCGGCACCTAACTGTCCATTTTGCAAATAAATTTCCAGATTTGGCTGAACTCTCTTGAACTATCTGAGCCTGCAAAAGCTGGAATTCTCATAGGATTTTTCACTGCTCTCTCCTGCCTGAAGATGAGTTGGTACTGATGAAACTGGAAGAATCCAGAGAGAGGCAAAAGTGAGAAGTAGAGCAAAATTGCTGATTTTTTTTAAACCTGTGAATATTTTTCAAATTTACCAGCACCAAATCTCTAAATGATTATGCACATCCAAAATGGCATCCAGTTGTTCACCATTCCAGATATTTCATCCCATTCCCAGATACTTTGTCTATTTGTTCACTTTGTTTGGGGTATTTATTTGGTTATTTGATACTTCGTTTGGGGAGTATTTTGTTCTACTTAGGGTGAAAACAGACATGATGCTAACCACCCTTTAACCACCCTTGGTGGTTATTTATGCATGTTGCAGGGCTGTATTGGTGCCCTATGCAGCCCTGAAACATGCATAAATGACCACCAAGGGTGGTTAAAGGGTGGTTAGCGTCATGTCTGTTTTCACCCTTTGAGACAATGTCACATTTTTCTGGGATTCTTCTGGTCCTATTTAGTACTGAAATGAAATAACAAAATAACTAAAATATCAAAATAACTGAAATGACCAAACCAAAATAATCTGAACAGTTATCTGAATTTGATGGATTCGGTTTCAACTCTGCTTAAAAAGTAATGATTAAAAATGATGACAAGTTTTCAAATCTCTCAAAAACTTGATTAGATTTCAGTTAAACGTTGAATCAGGTTTCTCTTTTCATTAATACCTTTTAACCTACTTTGCCCATCTCTAATATTCAGGCAAGTGGAAATCCATCCATTGTAGAATTATCACCATCTGCCCTGTTTGTTCCAATTACTAAAACCTCTGCCACTTTTATCCACTTACCCGACAAAGCGGGCCCCTCCCTTCTCCTTAAACCAAGCAGGGAAAGGGCAGAGAATTACTCAAGGCAGACAAGCGTTGCAAGGAGACACTGACCTTTTCCCAGGACTTCTGAACTGCCCATTCACTCAGTGGAGAGTGCAGAGAGTTCAAAGATAACGCAGAGGGAAGCTGTGTATTCTTTTGTTTTGTTTTATAGCCTCTGTATTTATAGCCTACATGTTTTTGGTTTTTAAAAATAAATTGGGGAACATAAAATAGTACTGCTTCTCCTTTCTCTGCATCAGCAAAAATTATTCTGTGCTATTAAAGTAACTGACCATTGGAACAGAAATGTGACTGCAGGGACTTTGCTGTTTTTGGTTTCTAGAATATAAAATGATTGGTTTGTTTCAGGATGCTTAAACATGCTACCTGATTTTAAGAAAGTTACCATTTTATGCAGTCTAGAACAAGCACGCCAATATTCGAATATGTAGACTAAATCTTTTCTCTTTCAATTTAAGCCCATTGTCTCTTATTCTGGCCTTAGTGGTCACAGCAAACGGTTGGCTACCCTTTTGCTTATAACAGGCTTTTATATATCTTAAACACCAGGCAAGGTTGGAATGGACCCAGGTGCAAGAAGTGGACTCTCCCCCCTCCCCCCATCTTCATCCTCTCCCCTGTCCTCTCTCCCTCCCCTTTTTCCTCCCCCCAGCGTCTCTCCCTCCCACTGCTTGCTGCGCCTGAGCCCTGGAGGTTGCGGCTGTGCTGCCTGCCTCATGCCACCAGTGGCGTTTACTCTG
Organism: Sphenodon punctatus; assembly: GCA_003113815.1. NCBI lineage: Eukaryota > Metazoa > Chordata > Lepidosauria > Sphenodontia > Sphenodontidae > Sphenodon > Sphenodon punctatus. The sequence goes on along the minus strand of QEPC01007433.1, from coordinate 333,323 downwards.
TCCTGTGCTGATCACCGGGTGGTTCCCATGTGTGCCGCATACCGCAGGCACTTCTGTTTCCACTCAGCTCAGTCTCCACCTAGCCATGCAGGACAGGATTTATGCCCTCCCCACCCCCCAGCTTGGGACCCAGGACAAATGTCCCTCCTGTCCCTATGATAGCTACACCCCTATTAAACTGCAGTCATGTCCCCCTTTAAACTTCTTTTCTCTAAGCTAAACATTCCCAGTTCCTTCCTCATACGTGATTCAATTCTTCTACAATATTCATTGCCCTCTGAATCTCTCCAGTTTGTCAGTCATTCTTAAAGGACAATGTCCTTAAAGTGAGGAGTCCCAAATTGAATACAACACTCTAGATTAGGGCTGAAATGAATATGCATTTTTGTATTTTCAAAGACAATTTGTATATCCATTCCCATAAGTGAATATCCAAATATGACTTCAACACCATAGTGAAATTTACTTCTTTTGTTTTGTTTCTTCTTTTTCCCCCAGTATTTGTTACTAGAGCTAAAATGGGTAGTGGGTTTATTATTCGCGGCTGCTATTCACATTTGGGATAGCCCTATGAGTACCTGAATAATAGCCATGACTAAAATGAATACTCTTCTATCTGGAGGTTTTGTGGGGATATTCTGTTTCAGGGTTTTTTTTGTTCAGTTATTTTGATTGTTTGGTCATTTCAGTGCTTTGGCTATATCATTTTCAGTAACTGTGCATGCACAATAGTGCTAATATTAATGAAATGATGCAATTGAAATACAAAAATGAATGAACAACTGAAGTAACTGAATCTGGGGGTGGGTGGGTGGGGGTGTTATCTTTTTAGTTTCCAAACATAGAAATATAATTGAAAATGAGTAACAAAAAATCCTCTGATACTTTCCAAAACTACCTGCCTTGTCATCTTTTTTTTATTTTACACTCTTCTCTCTAGTAGATATCTGGAGCCTTAAGTCTCTCATACATCCCTCAGACTTTAGGAACTCTTGTACCTAGAGAATAAGAGATTAGGGTAGAGTGACAGTCAATGCAGCCTTTGAGCGGTTGCCTCTTTAGTCTGTATTCTTGACTTTGTGCGACCTTGGAGAAAATGTGTGTGTGTGTGTATTAGAGATTTATAAAGTATGCAGAGAGAGAGGGGTGAGCCAGGGAACAGACTTTTTACAGTGCAAAGGGAACACTTTGTCATTTGTGATAAGGACAGCGGCATATTGTACTCCAGTCTTCATTTTTTTCAGCACAAGTAAGCCACCATGGCCTTTTTTACATGGACGTCACCCACCCACAAACACCCATTGGAGGGTGGGAAAGAGTCCGTGTAAGCATCCACGAGTGGGTGGGTGCGCATTCCCGACCCACCCACCAACTCCCACAGAGCAACCAGGAAGGAGCCAGCATGCTCCGTAGGTGGAGTTGGGTAGAGATGGGTGTTCAACACCCACCCGTCCATGTAAAAACCAAAACACCCACACCCATGGGGATGGGTCTGCCGATACCACCAAGAGATGGCTAGAGAGGCCTCGCAGGTGCCCCCAAGCAGACACGCCCACCGGGGGGGGGAGATGCCGGCTGCCCAACCAGGAGCCCTTAAAGGAGAACTGAAACATGACATGGATGCGCTGGTTCCCAAAACGTCTGGAAGGAAAGCCTCCAACAAAACGAAGGGAGCCAGCGCCACAACATGTGTGGGACAGGCCAGGGTAAGCAAAGGGACCCTGGGGATGCCCGGGGGAGGGGGGCCTGGCCCAACAGCACGGGATGTGTGTGTGAGGGAAAGACAGCTAAACACAGCACACCTGTCCCGTCACATGGACGGGGACATAGTTGCTTCCCGCATACATGGCACCGCCTTCACCAGGGGCAGACAGGGCAAGAACAACACTCCCCCTGCCCAACCCCCAGGAGCAGGGGGAGACTACAGCCCCTGGCAAGACCGCCCAGGATGCGGGAGGGGACAGCCCCATCACACAAGGGGAGGAGGCATCCAGGAAACAGGTCACGATAACTTCACTCTCTGTGTGCGCCCACAAAACCTACAGGGTGACAGGCCACGGGGACGGTGGGTGCATGTGGAGCAGACAAACACCTCGGACGCCTCCCAGGATGCAGAGGAATACGATCCACGTAGGAGCACAGCCATGGCCTGGGGGGGAGGGGGAGGGCTCCGGTCACAGTGACCAGGGTCCAAGTCGGGCGGCAGGGATCAAGTTCAAGTTCAATTTATTCAGGCATTAGCTTTCGCCATAGTCGATATTCCACAATCACAGTAAAAAATAAAATAGAATGTATACAAGTTACAATGATCACATAAAAGAATTAAAAATTAGAGATAAAAATCATAATAAAAACAATGATCAATAAAATCGTCATCTAAAATGACTACTAGAACGTCAGAATCGATATCATTTTAGGAGAGCTCCACAGGAGCCTAGCTCAACTCTTTCTTATGAAGTTTCTCAGCAAGAAAGGCAAATGATGTAACCACCCTTATAACTTACAATTCCTGGCAACTAACAATAGCTCAATTTTACAAACAGCTGGCAAAGATTCTATATTTCCCCAAATTGGGTTCAATCAAGTCTGTCTAATATCTGCATAAAAAGAACAATTCAAGAGGAAATGCTTTAAATCCTCTACATCTACTGAATTACATAAACAAGTTCGGTTTTCATTTGGCACTTTTTCATATCGCCCTCTAAGGTCCGCAGAGGAGAATAATTGGAATCGTAATTGCGTGAAAGATCTACGAGATATAGGATCACTTAATATATCCAAATATTCCTCAAATTTATGTTGACGCTTGAAGTATTGGAGAGTTGGAGCCACTTTCCATGATGCCAATACCGCCATGTCTTCTTGTTTTGCTATATCCGCTGTTCTTAGATCTACCAGTTTCCTCTGTTGGGGGACATTTTTTCCCCCAAAACAGGAGAAAGACATACCCATGTTCCTCAAATACAACAGGATCTGGGAGATCCAGGGATAGCAGCGGTCTTCCGCACACTCCAATTCTTCTTGTAGACATAGGCAGTCAGGGAGGTTTCTGGCTGATTACAGACCTTAAGCCAGTATCTAAGCACAGTTTTCCTTCCAAGACAGGAAATAGCCAATATACCTGTCTCTGCTTTGACCACAGCTGCAGGTACACACTGCGGAAGTCCTAACAGACTTCTGAGGAATTTGTACAAAATAATCTCCAATATTTGAGTATTGTGTGTTGGAACAATTTCAGCGTCAAATGTAAGTAAGGATTGCACTTTCGTCTTGAATACATCTAAGATAGCAGAGATATTAATCCCAACAGATCTCCTGGCCAGTCTTAAGATTCCCCTAGATGCTGCAGTAGCCTTCAATGCAATTAATTTGTTGTGCTTCTCCCAGAGACCATTATTAGACAGAGTAATCCCAAGATATACATATACGAATCAGTCAAGGAAAAATAGGGATCAACTGATGGATCCCTATTCCCATTACAGCACAAGGGTGCCTGGAGGTGTACGAGGAGGAGATCGTAGGGGAAGTGGTGGTCGAGGAGGAACCAGTGGTGCTCCCAAGACCCAGTGATCAGGACAACGATGGTAAGCCAACACAGACAAGTGAAGGGTTGCAGGTGATGCCTGGGCGATGGAATAGCATACAGGGCACAGAGGTAGCCCCCCTAGTAATATACCCACCATGCAAGACAGGAAAGGGCTGGGGGCCACCACAGTAGGCACGGAACTACACGGGTCAACATCCCCTGACAAGCATGCAGATGTGGGGTCACACGGCCACAGAGGAGGAACCATGAGACATGTCCACAATGGGGTGCTCAGACAAAATGGGCTTGGGATAAGACGCTGATATGGGGCCACCATAGCGGTCTGACAGAGGATGGGAATACGGGGACCCCACCCTGTTGGTCGCCTTCCACACAGGGACATACATGGAAGGGGGGCAGGCAGTCCCAGTGGCACAACAGTTGCACCGCTAGGGGTACAGGGTATGGAAATGGCAGGCAACACAACCTATGGGGTAACATGTCTTCCACCGAAGAGCGACCCTGTGAGGGGTGCTGCCACTGGCAACGCTGAGAGGAATCGAGAGTTGCGGGCCAGGAATCAGATGAGGAGAGAGGACCTGGGGAGGGAACTGCTGGAGGAAACCAGAAGTTTAGCCAAGGTGCACTCTGAGGAGCTCGCCCTCACCAGGGAGGTGCAGAGGGGAGAGGGATAAGGACCGGGAAATATTGGCAGCAATGCTCAACCGATCCTGCACTGAACACCTGTGGGACAGGCACCAGACTGCCACCCTCCACCGCAAGCTGCGCCTCAACAGGGTCAAGAGGGTAAGAGTCCATGGTACGCTGGAGGGGACAGTCGCACGGGCCCTGGACCACATGGGGGAGGCATTGGGGGTCCTGCGGCGTGAACCCCAGTGTGACACGGGCCCTCCAGGCATGGATGGTAGCCAACTACCACCAGGGCTCCCTCCCACTGGTGCAGGTGCCCTGTCTCCAGCACTTCGGCCAACCCTGGTTTCCCCAGAGGCACCCCTTCCCTGGCCTCGTGCACAGGGTCCCTCCCACCACATAGCCCCACAACAACAGCCTGTGGGACCGCCCTTCCATCCCACACCCATCCCGGTTCCTCAACAGCTGACTCTGAGACCCCTTCTCCGGGAACCACGGTCTCCTCTGAACATCCCGGCAACCCCAGGTAACCAACCACCCAGGCCGGCCACCCCACCAGCACTGGTAAGCCGGATCACAATTTTGTCTCTAAAGGGGGGGGGGGGCAGCTGCATCACGACCTGCACAGGAATGGGCGGTGGCCATGCGGCATGAGGATCCATGGAACCCCCAGAGGGCTACAATCAGGGCTGTGGTGCAGGGTTCCATCCCAGGTACAAGTGTAATGCTTACCATATGTTTGGATATCGCAGGGTCTAATACCTGAGCCCGGAGTGGAGCGGCCGGTGGAAGATGGAGAGTCCATGCTGTCAGGTCGCCTCTCGTAGCGGATGGCAGCAGCAAAGGCCCGCAGGGAGTCGAGCCCTGGTGGTGTGCTGAAGCAGGGATGTGGAAATCCCCACAAGAAGTGAACTCAAACCCTTGTAAATAATCCCTAATAAACAATATGTATACAGTACCTCTATGTCGATTGTTATGTTAAGGGGACTGCATGGGCTGGGAGGGGATTTGCAGCGGACATAAGGGGTCGTGCCATGCGCAATACAGGTGTGGGACCGATACCGCTCATGCCTGCCAGAAGGCAGTGGGGAAATGACAAATCACCCTTGAAAGAGCACAGGCCTGCACATTGATAACACAGTTACACTGCCTATACTAAACGTCAGCCAGTGCTATATGGGTTACTAATGCCATGGCTGGCAGCAAGTATGTGACCCCGCTCCGAGGGACTCAGCTCATACGTGACTGGGGAACCCCTAGTACCAAACCAATATGACACATGAAGTATGTAGTCGGGTCATATCTGTGTTTATTTGTTAGGGTTACACAGGCTGTGGAGGGGGGACATTCACAGGCACACGTTAGTTGCCTGCCATCTGGGCAACAATGTGCCTACAGAGAGCGTCCCTGTTTTCCTCCGAGATCCGTTGGAATGCCCCTCTCTGGACATGTTGGTACAGGGGCACAGGGCTCGCTCTCTGCACTGATGGGGGGTTATCAAGGGCAGCTCCGCCGGTCGCGCATATATTGTGCAGTATGCAGGCTGCCAGGACAAGGATGAGGTTGTGCTCAAGATTGAACTAGGTCCTGTTCATCAGAAGGCACCAACGCATCTTCAGCTGGCCGAATGTCCTCTCCATCATGCTCCGAGCGGACGATAGGCACTCATTGAAGAGCCTGTGCTCAGGGGAGCAAGCCACGGGATACGCCCTCATAAGCCACGGGCTCAGCAGGTAGGCGGAGTCCCTAATCACCACCGGAGCCATGGAAACACCCTTGATCACCCGGTAAAGGTTGGGGGCTATCTCACCATCAAACATCCAGGCATACAAGGGTGACGCCCGCAGGATGCGTGCATCATGACTCCGCCCTGACTGGCCGGTGTACACGTCAGTGAACAGGCACCTGTGATCCACAACGGCCTGCAGATTTATGGAGAACGCCTGCTTCCAGTTCAGATAGTCAGTCTTGGAGTGGGGAGGCCGGATGATAGGTATGTGGGTGCTGTTTATCACACCAATACAATGGGGGAAGCCCATGTCCTCAAAGCCATGGATCACTAACTCGAGATCCCGAAGCTGGATGACCCACTCGAGTAGCAGCTCCACTATCAGGTCACACACGTCGTGGAGCGCCCTGTTAATGGTAGCCGTGCCCACTCCGAACTGCTCCCCAACGCTCCGACATAATTCGGGGGTGGCCACCCTCCACACCACCATGGCCAATCTCATCCCTGGTGGCAGCGGATACCACATGTTGGTAACATTCCTCCAGAGATGTGGGTTGAGGATCTTACCGAGCCGGGTCAACAGGGAGTGGTTCATGCGGAAGTGGTCCGTCCATTCCTCATTGGTCCAGGTAGCAAGCATGTTCTCCCACCATTCATTGATGCATAAACGCATCCAACTCAGCTGCCCAGTTGGGACAGTCACACGACGGCCATAAAGGTTTAGGGGCCACCTGGATAGGACAAGCCACATGTGCTGGGACACTGCTGTTCCGCACATGGCATGTCAGCGAGCAGAGATCCTCCACGCCCACCATAATGATGCTGCTCGGTACATGTTGATTGCTCTCCTGCACCGTGCCCCATGGTTGTAGAAGCGGGGCCCTAGGAGGAGTAGCTCAGTCCATTGCTGGAACACCTGGGTCAGGATCACAAAGCATGTGCCCAAGACAGTTAGCAAGACGGCTCTCTCCTCTGGGGGGCTCTTCATCAGGCAGCATGGTACGAACAACACACACTCCGTGTGCACCCACCACCAAAACCTATGATGGATCACCCCCCCGGCTACCCGACAAGCCTCCTCTACGTGAACTGGTGGCTCGCCCCAATCCCTGCACCGCTGTGCCCGTGGCCCACTCAAGCACCTGTCAACTCAGTGCCCTGACTACTATCCCAACACCCGGTAGCGGCCTGTGCCTCCCACCCCTAAGCCCTGCATGCTCACACCATGCTTCACACGTCCCCTGTAGCTCAATGGCTGTCCCCACATACTGGGGACCACTGCCATGGGCAAACAGCCAAGCACACCCTTTCCCCCCGTGCTCAGCATATACACCCGGTATTGGACAGCACCACCTCTGTACTAGCTTTGCTCTCTTTCACAATCACTCCTCACACACCAAACCTCCACTTCCACTCTCTGCATGCCACACCCAAGCAATGGAACCGGGCCACACGTGTACCCTGACGGAACATGCTCAGTGCCCATCGATTGATGCAGTACCTTGGGTGTGTTCTGCACACCTGGTCAATATTACCGCTCAGCGGGCCTACCGCACGTTCCACCCCACCCCCCGCACAGACCACCTGCATGGCAGGGGGCTCGGGCCACTGTGGGGCAGCAATGTATACATGGGGGCCTGGCCACCCCCCACTAGTGCCAGCGACACGCCCCCGTGCGATCAGTGAGCGGGATACATCACCACCAGCCCTGTATCTTTCACTGTGAATGAAGGCCGTGGCATCGTGCAGCTGTGACCACTCAAGATATGCTTTATCCAGAGCCTCATTAGCTCTGTGCGAGAACCAGCCGTGGCCTTGTTCACCTGTCATCACCTGCGCTGGAATGTGTCCGCCCTGTGCATGGGTTAGGGCTTCACAGGGCCTTGTAGCCTGCCTACTATCAGCTATGCAAGGTTACCCTCTGGCTAGCGATGCTCTGTTCCTCACGCATCGCTCATTCCCAGCTGATGTCAGTGGAACTCAATTGCAATCCACCACCCAGCCCTTGAGAAGGTCATGGCAGGGTGTAGAACGGGCCCCGATGTGGATGATTGTGCTCGGGAAGAGTGGTCGGCATGTGCCAACGTGCTTCTGGGAACGCTGTGGCAGAGTCATGATGTCCAGCTGCTACTCAGCGACCCCCTGTCAGTGGCGGATGGATTCAATCTCCTGTCAAGGTACATATGGGTGATGGGCTATCCATTCTGGGGTCTGAATTGCCGGAGGCATGCCGGGGAGCTCGGATTCACCCTCCTCCAACAACCTCTTTGGGGGCACCCAGTCACCGTTGTTGTGCCATGGACTGTCTGCTCCCTAATCCGGCAGTCCCATCCTCCCGCTCCGTGGACTCCTGTTCCCTCTGACTGGACCGTGCCTCACCTCCCCATGGACAGTGCTGTATCTCCCCACTGTCCTGTTTGATCCCTTTGCTCTGTTTCCCCATCAGCCGGGCCACATCACCGCTTCTGTAGCAACCTGCGTCCATCCCGGTTGTGTAATCGACCTCCACCGTCCCTCTGTAAGTGGGTACAATGGTGTCCCTATATGATGGTTGGGTAGAACGTTCATGAGCCCTTGATCACCCGTTGACTGGCCTCTGTGAGCCTGCTTCCCTCCCTGCCCCCCTTTTCCCATCGCTAACAAAGACCTTGGCTTGGACTGTACCTGCTCAGGTGCTTTTGTGACTGTGCACCATTCCGGGTGCCACTCCCATGGCTGTATCCATCCCCGTGTGTGTGGTTGTGTGCTCTGGGTCCGGGGGGATTGTTTGTGGGATTAACAGGTTTGTCATGTAGCAATCTGTGTAGTATGCAGCGTTCCCCTGGGGGCTCCCTCATGGATCATGGGTTCGGGCTGTGTGGCGATGGGGGCCCAGCTTGTCCTGATGACTGCATGGTCCTTGATATGTCGGTGCCCACCTGGTGGCATGCGACCCTGTGCGGGCCCCTTCCTCTGTGCAGCCTCCATATATTCCCTGCAGAGTTGTTGTCAACCACCTTGGGCGCTTGGCTGGCCTGTCATGGGTGCATTACCCATGCCACAGCTGGGTTGGGCTGTCCCATGGTAGTGCTCTCCATTGTGCACCACTGAGTGGATGGGTTCTGGGTGCTGGCCCCAACCCCTCCCTACCAGCGTCTGTTGCCCTGCTGGCCCTGGCCCGTGCCACCCTCCATGTCCGTCGGTCGCTTCCCATTGGTTGGGCTTCTCACTGGGACCGCCCTGGCTACCACTGCTCGTGGCACCCCGTTGGTTCCGATGGATGGGCGCGTGAGTCCGGCCTATTACTGGCCCAACAGTTGCCCGCTCCTATTCCTGCTTGAACCCTGCTGGTGGGGTGATGGCATGGGTGATCCGGGGTCCCTGTTTGGGGTGTGGGTGGTGCATGATATTAGTCCCCTTCTAACCCACACTGTTTCCTTGCACCCTTTCCCCTTCTCCCTCCTAGCTACTCTGGTTGTGTTCCTGGCCGGGCTTTGCCCGGGGCAGATGACCAGGCAGCTCCAGCGTGCGGCCTCGGAGCTCTGTGCTGGGGCACAGCTCTACGAGGAGATCAGTGAGTGTACTGTGTGTGTCTTGGGCCCTCTCCCCTGTTATCTGTGTGGGGTTCCTCGTTGTTGTAGCCCTTGGACTGTCCTAATGGCTCACCCCCTCTTCCTCTCTCCCTTAGTGCAGGCAATGATAGCTGAGCAGACCAGGGAGCAAGCGGGGGTTCTGCAGCTCCTCCTGCACCTCCTACGATGGGTGCACCAGCTCGACCGCACCCAGGCGGATCGCTGGAGTCAGGAACGGGGTCGGCGTCCCTATTGAGGGTGGAGATCTGCTCCACCAACCTGCTCTGTGCCGGCCCTCCATCTCCTTTTGTCCCTATATTGTGATCCGTTCTGTTTCCTTTTTTTATTAAAGTGGTTTTGGTCCCTTATCAGGTTGTGTGCCTTCTCCCTAGCTTGGTGCCGGTCTATTGTGTGGGTGCCTTATGGTGCTGTGCCATGGTTGCCTGGCAGGGACTGGGCATCTCGCCCCCTCCCCTCTCCTGGTGGTTGTGCTGCAGCTTTGACTGATCCCTTGGGGTTTGTCCTCGGTTCCCTTTACTGTGGGTTGCGGCCTCTTGGCTGCATGTTTTGCCTTCCTTTTGGCCCCCTCCAGCCCTGTCTCGCTGCCCCCACTTCCCTGTGGTCCCTTGGGCCAGGGGGCCATATCCTGGCCCATTGTCCTTGTGCCTTCCCCCTCCCTGTCTTGGTGTTGGTCTCCCCCTTGGCTACGCGCATCTGTGGTTGGTGTTTCGTGGCCAGCTGCGGCTTCGCTGCCGGTTGGTGTGGTATGGGGTTCCCTCCCCCCCTTATGTGCCCTGCCAACCCGGCTGTGGTGTGCGCTTCCGTGCCTGCCGCCGTGACCGCATCGTTCCCATTCCAGGCTCATATCTGGGCCTTGGGATTGTGTGTGCTGGGGTTGGGGGTTTGTGGTGGGGCCCCCTGCTGCTTCGGGGTGCTGCCTTTCCCCAGTGCCCTTCCCCCCCGCCCCACTTTGGGGTCCCCCCGCCTCCTTGGGCATGAACCCGTTCCCTGTGTGGTTGTGTTCACAGTTGCGTGTGGTCAGGTTCTGGTCTGTGGGGGGCCCATGGCGCCCAGCTGTCTGGCCTCTGTTTCGGGACTGGCCAGGGGTCGCTACTTTTGTGTCTCCTGTCATCCCTGCTCCCTCCTACCCCACCCACACGGGGTCTGGCAATTCAGGGGCAGTGCTGCGTGCCACGGCTTCATTTGCCCTCAGTCGGCCATGTTGTCACTTCGCTGTGCTGGGATTCCCCTCCGGTTAGTGTCACGGCTGTCCGTGTAAATGTCATGGGTGTTTGCTCGGTGTTTCCTGGGGTGGGTGTTTGTCCACTGGGTGTGTGCCAGCTGTCCATGTAAACGTCTTCCGGCTCGGTGCCTCTGGGTGTGCTCACTCTCTCATCTCCACCCAGCTCCACCCACTGGGCCAGCAGCAGCATCTGTGTAAAAGAGGCCCATGTGATCTTGAAAAAGAACAGTGGTTTATGGTGATCTAAAGAAGAAGTCTAGTGCTCGGGGGAGCAGCGAGGGGCGGACCCAGAGCCAGCGCCGGGCTTAAAGGATTTCACCTGCCGGAGGCAGCGCTGGAGGTGCACGCCCGGGCAGTGCGCCTAAGGGCTGCACGCGCAAGGGCACGCCCTTGTGCGCGCAGCCTTAGGCGCAGGCCGAAGAGCAGGGAGGAACTACTAAGCTCTGTTTATTTTGCCTCTGCTGACCTATTACCATGTCTGTTAACAAAAGGCTACATCTTGAGCCTTCAGCTGTGTCTCCTCCAGCCCAAAAACAGATGAAACAACGCCGCTTGGAGTACTTCTTTTCTACGAACCTAGATCTGTCAAGGGCTGCCGCTCGAGTACCTACACCCCAGGATATGATATCAGAGGCTTCCTTTCGACAATCAATTTCTTCAGTGGCACATGGTAAGACTGCCTCCTTCTCGCACCACTCCACCCTGGTTATCTCCCATCAAGGGAGTTTCCCTCCTACCCAGCGCCAGGATGGGCCGGGCCTTTATCAGGGGAATGTTTCCCTAATGGAGTTTCTTACCAATCATGTCGTGCTGACTGCTGGCTCTATTCGGTTCATGTGCTCTCAAGTTCACCAAATCCATGAGAAACTGGACTTGATGGTACTTTCTAAAGGGGGCCAAGTGGGGTTTAAGCCTTTTGTATCTCCCCCCCCCCCACCCCGGTCAATGGGGGCCACCATGGCCTCTTGCTCCCGGGTTTTGCCTGCCGATCCTAGGCCGTCTGTTCACTTTGTAATTCCGCCCAGAGTGGCCCAGCCAGAGGATCCTCTCTTGACTTTACAATCTAAAGTAAATTCTAATTGCCCTCTTTCAGGCCCCCCGGCTTTGCTACCCTCAGATCAAGTAGCCTTTTATAGTTTGCTCCTTTTAAATTTAATTTTTACAATTTTGCCACTCCATGGGAGGCGCCCCCCCCCTCCCATGTGGAACACAGCTTTGTATACTGCCGAACACCTCAGGCTCTTGCTCAATTTTCCAATTCTGAGGCATTTCCCGATCACCAGACACGACATTAAGTCGGTGGATCAGCTGCTGTTATCTCGGGACAGACAAGTGGTTAATGTCGGATTTACCTCCCTAGAGACTATTGCGGCTATTTGGGCGGCTAAATCATCCCTGAAGGAAAGATCAGTTTATATTTCTAAAGCTTTTCAATCCAGTGTGGCGACATTATGATATCTGATAAGCAGGGTTTTCAAGGTGGTGGGCAGGTCCAGCCTGGGGCACTAAATTTGGAGGTAGGCGCTCAGGGGGGCAATCGGTTCCCCTTGGGGGGGTGTTCTCCCCCTACGCCCCTCGCGACAGGTCATAAGAAATGACTCAGTATGCCCAGTGACTTCTGTTGGTGGGGAAAGCATGGAAACTGGAACTGTGGAACCTCAGGTTTCTGTTCAGTCCCCCCAGAAGCACAAACAAGACCCTCAGCAGCGTGATTGTTTTAGTCATCCTGGTAGGATGGGTGAGCGTGTTTCCCCCGAACTAAGTTTACTGACTAAATTAGACCTATTGTGTTCACAATTAAACAAATTGAGATCAGGGGCCCCACCTCTTGGAGGGAGTGTTCCCCAGAATCAGGTGGGGAGACGGGACCTTTTGGCCCAGGCTGGGCGTTCCTTCTCCTCAGCTTCTGGGCTGCAAGCCCTTCCCTTATATGGTCCGAAGGTGGACAATCCCCTTGGGAGCAAAGATGAGGGCTCCCTTGGGCAGTGTAGCAAAATCATAGATGACGAGTTGGTGTTTTGCCCTCCTCCTGTGGTTGGTGTAGGGAAGGAGGTGCTTAATGTTTTTACCCCCAGGACCCAATTAGAAGGCAGGTTGCGGGTCTCAGAAGGTTGGAAGAGCTTGTTTGCTCAGGCCTGCCCCTGTTACCTTCTGGGTGCTTAGTGCCCCTGGCGGGGGATCCTTCAAATCTACCAGATGCCCTCTCGTCGAGGGCTTATCCGGGGGTCAGGGCATTGGACTTAACTAACCCTGTGGGTCAGGTCTCGGGGGCTCTGGGCTCTGGTGTTGCTTTATGGCAGCCACAGTCTCCTGCTTTTAAATTGGCATCTTGGAATATCTCCAGCAGGAGGGCCTGATGCCAGGACTTAGAATTTCTCCAAATGTTGAGATCTTGGGATTTCTGTCTTTTGCAGGAAACCTGGGCCTTGGATGACATCAAGCTGGTGGGTTTTACTGTTATATCTGTGGGAGCTACCCCATCCAGGGTGTCGGGTCGACCGAGTGGTGGGCTGGCTCTTGTGATCTCAAATTCATTTAACGTGGTCACAAAATTAATAAATAGTTATCAATCTTATTTTGCTCTTTTTCACTGCACGTTTCCTTCAGCTACTGAAGTTCTGATAGGTATTGTGTACATTTCCCCCCTTTGCTTCCACTTTCTTTGTGTAGACATTTGGGAAGAAATTATCTGTAGAGTGAAAAATGCATGGCAGCTGTACCCGACGGCCTTTTTTGTTATGGGTGGGGATTTTAATTCAAGATTGGGCGACTGGCAGGGGCCTGGAGACGGGGGGAGTTACTCATATTCCACCTGGGTTCCTCCCCATAGGGCACAGGACAAAGTAATCAATGTAAATGCTAGGTATATGACGTCGCTAGTGGAAGAGCTGGGTTTGGTCATATTGAATGGTAGGCTGGAGGGTGATCGGGATGGATGTTACACCTTCCACTCACATCAGGGCTCAAGTACCATTGATTTCTTTTTGGCTTCCATTTCTTTCTTCCCGAGGACATTCAATCTTGTTGTCCTCCCTAGCGCTGAAACAGCCCACTTTCCATTGCAACTAACCTGGAGTGACCCGCAGGGTCAGCTGGTTTCTCCCTTGGAGGAGGGGGTGAGCTGCCCCTTGGGCCGGAAGACAGTATACAAAAGAGCCCGCTGGACAACCAGAATGGCGCAACTCTTCTTGGCTCTCTTAAGGGACCCTACTATGGAGCAGTTATGCCATTCAATTAAATCTGGAGTGATGGATGGCCAGGCGGGCCTTGATCAGGTTGTTGCTCTATTTAGGTCCTTTCTGAGCCCTGGGAACTCCCCCCCCTCTCCCATATGGGAAATCTTGGGGTCTGGTTTGATAGAGAATGCCATTCGTTATGTTCATCCCTCAGACAGGCGGCATGCCAGTTGAAGCGTTATCCTTTGGGGGCTAGTAAATTAGTTTTTTTGGAAACCCGAGCACAATATCGCCGCTTGATTTCCTCAAAGTGTCTAGCCTTCCAGAAACAGCAGTGGGCACTGCTGGAAAAGGCGGCAAAGAGTGGGAATTCAACCCAATTCTGGGGTTGTATTCGCCAGATGAGATTGGGGGCCAATGTTATGGCTTCAGTAGTATTACCACCTGAGGTATGGGAGAGGTTTTATGAGGTTATCTTTTTGGTACCTCCTTTATCCCTTTCCAGTCCCCCTGTTGAGGAATCTGACTCTTCCCCGCACTGGCCGCCAGTCTCTGAGGAAGAGATTAAGGATCTGATTTTTCAGTGTAAAAGTGGGAAGGCTCCTGGAGCCGATCAAATAACCGTGGAACATCTGAAGGAGGCCCCGGAGTGGTGGGCCGGGCTTTTAGCCCCGGTCTTTACATATATTAATGCCACAGGAAGGATCCCTAGATCATGGATCAATAGCATTGTGGTTTCCATATTTAAGAAAGGCAACCCTAGGGACCCAGGGAACTACCGTCCTATTAGCCTTCTTAGTATTATAGGCAAACTCTACGCTAGGCTCCTACTGATTAGGCTCCAGGGTTGGCTGGAGGGCAAGAAAGTTATTATGCCCGAGCAAGCTGGGTTTCAGAAGGTCCGCTCAATGGTGGATCGTGCTTTGGTCCTTGCTCATCTAGTGGGGAAGACTCTTGGTCAGGGACTGAAGGTTTACCTGTGCTTCATTGACTTGAGGATGGCGTTCGACTCTATCTGCAGGAGCTGGTTGTGGGCAAAGCTGCAGGCTCTGCAGATGGAGCCGAGACTTCTCTTTTTGCTAGCTCGACTCTATGAGAACAATACATTACAGGTTAAATTTAACAGGGCGGGTGCTTTGACGCGGGAAGTGAGGGTTGATAGGGGGGTGAGACAGGATTGCCTTTTGGCGCCCGCCTTGTTTAACATATTTTTAAATGATCTCTCCCCCTTTCTATCTGAAGTTGACACCCATCCCCCGCAGATCGGGAATAGAAAGGTAGTAGCCTTACTCTATGCCGATGACACCACCCTGATTTCTCGATCATCAGTGGGCCTCTGCCGGGCAATGCAGCGGATGGGGGACTACTGTCTCAACGAGGGTCTTGTTGTCAACTATGAGAAGACAAAGGTTCTGATTATTGATCGCAGGGAGACTCACAGATGGCAGATCGGGGGCCATCAGATCTCCCAGGTTGATAAGTTTCAATACCTGGGAGTGGCCTTTTCTAACTCCCCTCATTGGCAGGATCACTGGTTCGTGGCCAAAAACCAGGTCTTGCAAACAGCGAGTGTAATTCGTGGGTTCTATTTTGGCAAAGGGGGCCAGCTGATTTTGCCGGCCCTTCTGTTGTTTCAGGCGAAGGTAACAACTCAGCTGTTATTCGCTTTCCCCATATGGGGCTTGGATTTTCTGGAGCAGCTGGAAATGGTCCAAAATGGGTTCCTGAGGGCTATCTTGGGGGTGCCTCAAGGAATGCCGCAGGTATTTTTGCGAGCAGAGACGGGCTGTCTTATTAGGGTCTCTGCTCTCCAAGCCCTTGTTCGTTTTTGGATGAAGGTGGAACTTTTACCCCAGGGGCTCCCTCCTGGGGAGAGCTAGAGATGAGGGACTGCTGCTCCCTTGGTTGGGGCATATGGAGGCTGTTATTGGGAGGCTCGGCTTTTCCCCAAGAAATCTATTGTACTTGGGATTCAAGCATGCCATGATTTTGGTAAAGCAGAGGCTTGCCGATCAGCAGCTCCAAATTGACACTGACAAGCTCCAACTACAGAGGGTTAACCCCTTATACAAGCCTCCCGCCAGACCCCTACAGGAAACAAATGATTTGGTAGCCTGAGCCAATTTTTCCTTAAGGCGAGCTTTTACACGCCTCCGTTGTGGTGTGTTCCCCTCAGCAGTACTGGAGGGGCGATATATGGGAGTGCCATTCCAAGAAAGGAGATGTATGTCCTGTTCTATGCAAGAGCTGGACACGGTCAATCATATACTTTTTGTTTGCCCAAAATTTTCAAGACTGAGGGGTAAGCTCCTTTCGGTGCTTGGGCAATTCCAGGCAAGGCTCCCTTTTGTTGAACCTTATAAATTATGCCTGGACCATAGGGCCTCCGAATTGACCCTGTTTGTGGCTGCTTTTGGTAATTCAGTCATGTATGAGAGATGCCTGAGGGTTTTGGGAGTGAAATAAGGGCTGAGGAGAGATTAATAGACTGCTTCAAGTATGCTCCCTTGGAGTACTGATAGGTCTGGTTGTGGCTGGTCTAGATTTACAATGACGGATCACATAAGTTGCATGGTGATTGTTAAAAAAAGTTCTTATTCTTTTGCAAATATTTATGCTTTGTATGTATGCAATTGCTGGATAATGTATCTTTTGTTTTATATATTGCCAATAACTTTTTAGTTAAGGCAAATAAAGTTTATTATTATTATAATACAAAAAAAAAAGTCTAGTGCTCACTTCCAACTTGAGTGTTGTACAAAAACCTGTATGTAAGGAGCTGGTTGCAGCTGAAACCTGCTTTTCAAAAATGATGTAATGCAAAAAGACATGTTGACGTTGCTTGCTTTTGTTGGCATATAATCAGGGGTAGCTGCCAGCATATTGGCACTCTAGGCAAAGGCAGGATTTGATGATCTCTCTTTGTGTTCTCCTCTCTTATTCCCATCATCCTATTCAGCTCAGAAACAAAGGAGGCCTTCTAATCTGTTTCAAGTGGATGAAAATTTTGTTGGTGACTTAATGGGAGCAGTGTCAGGCTATTAATTAATATTATTATTATGCCTGAATATTTGTGATGAGAGACAGGTCCCTGCCCCAAGGGGCTTAAAGTCTAGAATGGAAAAGGGGAAGGGCACATACAGAGGGACAGGGATACATCCATGAAACTGAGAAGCTGCAGGTGGATGTGCTTAGCTTAGCTGCCAGGGAGGATGGAGGAGGATCCAGAAGGATGAGACAGTGTAAGAAGAAACCTAAAGGAACAATCTGTGGGGTTGAGGAGCAGTCTTTGGGAAGGATGTAAAGGTCATGAAGGAGGGAGCAGACTTAATACATTCAGGGTGGGAGTTCTAAGCATAGGGGCAGCCTTGGGGAATGGGAAAAGATGGTTAGGGAGCAGGAGATTGAAGCAGGTGAGGATGGCGGCAGTGGAGGAGTGGAATTTCTGTGTGGGAATGTAGCAGGAAATGAGGGCAGATAGGGAGGAGCAAGACCATGAACAACCTTGAAAGTGAACACAAGGATCTAATGCTGGATGTGAAAAGGGAAAGAGAACTAGTGGAGGGTAGAGTCATGAATTTCTCCCAAGCCCAAAGGACTGCTAGCACTGCTCCTTCCTGTTCCTGTTCCCACAAAGAATAGCAGCAATTACTTATGGTCAGTCACACTCATCCTTTCAGAAGTGTTTAAAGCTAGTTTTTAATGCTTCTAGTTCTACCTAGTTTGAAAGTTATGAGCCAATAATTGAATGAACATTCAGTTTCCATGGGTGAAAACATATGCAACTATGCCAGTCCACCGCCATGCCACGATCGGGACCGGTGTGCAGAACAAACATTCACATGACCGGCCCCAGTGGGTGGTGAAGCACCATGCGAATATGTGGCTTCCCCCACACTGTGCTCAGCAGCCTCTTCCCCATCCCCACCTCCATGACTGACAGCCAATGATGGCCACCATGGCCACCTGTCATGGGGGCCACTCCGGACCAGGCAGAGAACAGTGGGCTACCACATGTGATAGCTGCTGTAGCCCAGTCAGGCAGGCCTTTCCCCAGGCATGGTGACAGCTAGACTGGGCTGTGACTCCAAAGATCTCCAGAGTTACAGCCTGGGCTAACCGCTACCATGCCCAGGGAAACTCTGGGGCAAACATCTGGATGCCCCTTAACAAACTTGATGGTGGCCCGTGGGCCACCGTCATGTTTGTTAACACCCAATGAGACAGATGGGACAATTTTAATCAGACAGATTCCCATTGACGCTAAAGCCCCTTTACACCAAAATGCAATTGTCAACATGAGTACACAGGCTTGAGTATCAATGGAAATCCAGCCTAGGGCTGCCGGCATCATGCCTCATGACATATTTTCACTTTCAACTAGACATGTACCAGTATTAAGCAATCAGGAGAAGAGAATTAAGCGGCCTAGAGAGCTGAGGGTTCTGCAAAATATTTTTTTAACATTTATTTATACGTATCTTTATATTTATATTTTTAATGCCATGATTATGATATAAAGCAAGAGTGGGAGACCAAATCCATAGATCAAATTTGAAACACAGTTGTGTTTTATTTGGCCCCTTTCCAATTTTTGGATTTGGTCCATGGATCCAGTCCTTATCCTCAAGCACTGAAAGAGTGAGTTCAATGGAAGGAAGTGGCGATGAAGGCATGCCCTCCAGGGCAGGGAATGGATCCATAGCATAGATCTATGATCCAAACTCCTCTTTTCCTTCCTTACCCCATCTTGAGCACACCACTTTATGCATCCCCACCCTTAACTTCTACATGACCTGCAGAGTCTGTACTAATTAACAAAATTATCCCGGGAGAGAAAAGTTCCCCATCCCTGATATAAAGGCAAAGTTGGATAAGAATCCAGTAAGAGCTTTTCTCTCCCTCCTGTTGCTCTGGAGTAGGGCTGTCCAATTTCTTAGCCACCATGGACAGGATTACTTCATGACAATTTAGTGGTGGGGCAAATTGCACAAAAGTCTCTCATTTCTATCAAGGACAGGTAGTCAAACCCTGTTCAAAGAAAGCACGCTTTCCGACATGCACTAAAGTGTACTTATGAGTTTGGGTGGCAGGACACACACACAAATTAGGTGTGGCTTTCATAATGTCAAAAAGGTGCGCCGCATATAATTGAAGCTTTTCAGCGCACTGACAAATGCACTGTACTGAGCTGAATTTTGCAGCTCGGTACAGCACATTTGTCAGTACACCAAAAAGCTTCAATCATGTATGGTGCACTTTTTCTAATGTTATCAAAGCTGCGCCTAATTTGCATGACGCCCAGACTCATAAGTACACTTTATTACACATCGGAAAGCATCCTTAGCAACACAAACTGTGTAAACTGAACATGTAGACTTTAGAACTGCTGTTGCATTCTGGAAAGTAATATTATTTTTAAAATACTGATATTTAATAAAATCAGATTCTTAAGGTTGCAAGTTGCCACTATCGTCCATGCTTTCATCATCACCTTGACACTGGACTACTGCAATGCACTCTATGTGGGGCTACCCTTGGTGATGGTTCAGAGGTTGCAGCTTATGCAGAATGCCGCAGCCTGTCTCCTTACCGGGACAGGTCGTTGCGAACACATTACACCAGTGCTCCGTTCATTGCACTGGTTGCCTATAGTCTTCCAGGCCCGATTCAAGGTGTTGGTTCTTACCTATAAAGCCCTATACGGTCTGGACCTTACCTATCGGTGGGACCATCTCACCCCCTGGGTCCTGGATCGACCGCTGCAGTTGGCTGGGAGTGCCCTTTGAGGTCCCCCAAGTTTCTCAGGTGGCAACTATGGGGAGGGCGTTCTTGGTGGCAGCGCCAAGGCTGTGTAACTCCCTCCCAGCAGAGGTCTGTCTGGCCCCAGACCTTCCCACCTTTCAAAGACCGTGTAGGACCTGGCTGTTCCACCAGGCTTTCAGTGACGGAGATGAGGGGGGGGGCGGTTTGGGGGGAAAGGAGGTTTTAGCTCCATCATTGTGTGTATTTTATATTGTTGAATTTTTATATTTCTATGCTATATATTCTATGTTTTTAATGATATATTGTGAGCCACCCCGAGTTGCTAATAGCAGTAATGTGCAGGATACAAAATTAGATGAAATAAAAATTAAATAAATAAGTTGGATGGCCACCGGTTCAAGAGCCCTGTTATCTAAAGAGAGAGTATGGTTGTCATGTTGATCCCAAATGTAGGCCATGGTGACAAAGTTGTTTAGATGATCTCTCTTACTGGACCAAATTCTGTTGCTCTGTAATACTCAAATATACATCTATGTTAGTAATGTGCTCTACTCCTAATTTTAGCATTTGACCACATATTGAATGACTACAATTGGTATCTAGCCAAAGCTGAGTACAAAGAGTCTATTTAACTTATTGACTTACTGCTTTTTATGTTTCCTTGCCACAGCAACTATGCATGACATGGATTAAATGGAGCATCCCTGCAAGCTAAATTAAACTGCTTGCAATGAACAGCCTTAAAAAGTTCCCCTCTGTACTGCCTCCACCAATCATAAACAAACCATGATCATGCAAACTCAAGCAAACACTTGACCCAAACTGTGCCATCCCATGCTCTATAAGACCCCAATTTGGCAAAACTTTAAAATAAATATTTAGCTTAAATTCTTTCCTGCATCTGGGCCTGGTTGGTAAATAAAAGTTTCAGTTCGGAGGAAGGTGTTCAACAACCGGGCACCTTCTTTGAAATGACCCTATGGCATCTCCCACATTGTGGTGAACTGGCACACAGCTGCATTGATATATGTCCTTATTACAGGAGCAGCAGTTTAGTTTAGTTTATTTAGGCATGAGCCTTTTGCCATGGCCAAAGTGTAAAATTAACATAACAGCAAACACAGGACAAACACAAAATGCAGAATACAGATACAGAACCCAACCACAAAATAGACACACAATCAATCAACCTTTATTGGCATAAGCTCTCGCTATAACCTCAAACATATAAGTATACACTATACATTAATAACAATTATATCACCCTTACAACTAGTGTAACATAATCAGTAAGTCCCCCAAAACAGTACAGAAAACAATCATAATTAATTTGTCGTCAAATAATCAAAATATCCTAATTTTCCAATAAGCATTGTATAAAACAGCAACAGGGGTGGGGGTTAGATTCTTACAACCTATAGCAAATTCCATAATTACTAGGGGGGAGTTAATCCTTAATGGTAGACCACGTCAAATACAATCAAAAGATTTCCTCCCCTGAGAATAACCCCTCCATCACAAAAATTTGACAGTCATTCTACTATAAGCAAGGATGAGGGAACATCCCTCAACCATAGCTAATTCCCTAGAGCCCCAACTAACTTAAGGGAAAAAAGCAATACCCTAATATGTTAATTTATACTTAACATGCCCTAGGGAAAGTAGTCACTAGTCAGTACTTACAGCCCTCAACCTTTGCTTAATTCGGACTCTTGTTTGTGCAGCCAGACTTACAAAGGTAGCAATTGCTACCAATTCCTCCCTTTGTACCAATGACAAAAGAAAATAATAACAACCTTCACTGTTGAAATCTAGACCCTTCCTTAGCAAAGGTGTTAACCACACTGCCCGCAATGAATCATAATATGGGCATCTTAACAAAAAATGGTCCATAGATTCAACCTCCGCCAATGAACACATACATAGCCATTGGCCATAGGGTACCTGATTTTGTCTCCCCTCTAGCATGGCTGAATAATTAACTCAGAAACCTAAAACTCCAAATCATTTGATAAAGCCATCATAGAGGCAGATAAACTACCTTAAAAAGTGAGTAAAATCAACCCCCAGTTATTCCTATTGCCTCATGGTTCCGATGTCGAGCTTATAATATAGCCAGTAGGGCAAATAGTCCATAACTGAGACCAGAAAAAGGCCCGGCATAGGTCTTAATAGTCAGCTGCACTTACAGGACCTCTCTTAATACAATGTAGCCCTGAAACTACCTGGTAGGATAGATTGGTACAGCTGACCTGGACAAATCCGAAACCCTTAAAACAGCCGAATCACGAGAATTTAGCTTAGTTCTCACATAAGTTCGTCTTTCAAGGGCAAGGTTAATAAATATGGCAACCTCTAACAAATCTTCTTTTATAGACAGATTAATAAGGAATTTGAAAACATTCCCTTGGCCAATGGCAGACTTATTTAATAAGAGTATAGAGAGCCAAATAGCTCTAAGATTGGAGTAATATGGACATCTGAGGAGGAAGTGGTCTACAGTTTTAATCGCATCGAGGGAACAAGTGCATTTACGCAAATTGTATTCCTTCCCAGCAAATCTACCCTCCAAGACTTCTGTTCTTATTATTTGAAATCTTAGCTGAGTGTATAACCTTCTCAGATTTTTATTTTCCAAGGCATCAAGGTAGGGCTCACAAGAAAAGAATGCTTTAACCTGCCCTAACCAAGGAGCAGCCTTCCAGTTCCTGACAATGTCCTTATTAGCTAACATCTGTACCTGTGATTCATTATGGGCATCTTTGGACTAACCCTCCCTGTGGGGAGTGGGGCTGCATTGACTGGAGGAGCTTGCTGCCACTCTGCTTTTCCCTCCCCTTCCCCAGGTAATAACACCCAGGGCGGGGCCCTGTGGGCAGCTGCAAGCTGTGTCTGGTGCTGTGGACTGTGGGGCTGCATTGACTGGAGGAGCTTGCTGCCATTCTGCTTTTCCCTTCCCTTCCCCAGGTAATAGCACCCAGGGCGGGGCCCTGTGGGTGCCAGCCCTTGGGCAACACCCAAAGGGTGTAGGCTGTTGGCTGGGGCCGTTCGCTGGGCCAGGGTGCCCCGGGGGACCTTTGGTCGATAGACACCATCTTTGCTGCTGCTGCTGCTGCCGCCGCTGCCGCCCCACCAATACCACTGCTGTTGTTGTTGCTAGACCCGCTGGCTCTTAGCGGGACTGAAGGGATCAGGGGTGGGCAGCTTTCATCTTGTTTTTAACTTGTGTTTTTTAGGAGTTTGGGGGGGGGGATGAGGTGGGTGTGGCTTGAGGGGGGGGGGCATGGGGAATGGGTTAGGGTGGATAGGGCCAAACCCCCTGGTGAGAGGAGGGGAGGTACCCCCTGGGGAGGGTTGGGAGGGACTCCCTGTGAGAGGGGGGGCCCGGGGGGGGAGAGGGGCAGGGAGGGGAGAGGGATACGGGGGTGAGGTTCCCAGCGCCAACCCCTGGTGGCAGCAGTGGAAGGTGCTGGGAGGGAGATGAGCTTCCTCGTGAGAGGGGGGGCTCGGGGAAGGGAAAGGGTGCGTCTGGTGGCTCTGGGGGAGTAGTCAACGGGAGGGGGTCTGGATGGGGGGGAGGAAGGGGCCATTGGAGTTGTCATGGGTCATGGACGGTATGGTCGATGGGGGCAGAGGACTCGGGCGCCCAGAGGCGCTAGGGTACTTGTGGAGCTGAGGAGAGCCTGCCCGCCACCAGAGGGTCCAGGGGTGTGGGGTCCAGGGTCCCGCGGCGGGGAACTGATGCTGTTGAATGCGAGGTCCGTAGTAAATAAAGCCCTGATTATCTGGGATTTGATTCTGGATGGGGCGGCGGACCTCGCATGCATAACGGAGACCTGGCTGGATGAGGAGGCGGGGCCAATTTTGGCTGATCTTGTTCCAGCCGGGTATGCTCATGCCGTGCAGCATCAGCCTCGCGCCGGGGGCCGGGGAGGTGGCGTAACTATGATTTTTAAAGAGACGTGGTCAGCTAGGAGCTATCCAGTTCCAGATATTCCTGGGGATCGAGGCCCTCCACGTGGTGTTTGATTTGGCGGGGGGCAATTTGGGGTGCTGCTGGTGTACTGGGCTCCTTCCTGCCCAGCAGAATCCCTCTCTGCTCTAGCGGAGCTGGTCTCAGTGGTGGCGTTGGGCTCCTCTAGGACTTTGGTCCTGGGGAACTTCAATGCCCATACCGACACCGGCCTTGTGGGGGCAGAGCGAGAATTCATGGCTGCCATGACAACCATGGATTTGTCCTAGGTTGTCAGTTGCCCGACCCATGTAGGGGGGGCATACCCTCGACCTGGTGTTCTGTTCGGGCCTTGAGGTGGGTGATCCGGTAGTGGGGGATGTAACAACTATGCCCTTGTTGTGGACAGATCATTACCTCCTTATGACCAGTCTCTTAGTACGTCACCCCCAGAAGGGGAAAGTACCAGATAGGATGGTCCGCCCTCGGAGGCTGATGGAACCTCAACGGTTCTAGGAGGCCCTGGGGGAGTTAACCCTGGACTCTGCCAGCCGCTCTGTGGATGAACTTGTCCAGTTTTGGAACATCTTGCTTGGGGAGGCCATTGACAGGGTGGCTCCGAGACATCCTCTGCCCGTCTCGACATTGCAGGTCCCCTTGGTTTACTGAGGGGTTGCGAGGTATGAAGCAGGAAGGCAGGTGACTAGAGTGACGCTGGTGTCAGACTCACTCTGAATCCGACCGACTTCTCCGCAGGGCCCATTTGCGGTCCTACGTTGAGGCTGTGAGGGTGGCAAAGAAAGAATTCTTTGCCACCCTCATAGCGTCTGCAAAGTCACGTCCAGCAGAGCTGTTCCGGGCACTGCGGGGGCTGGTCAGTCCGGCTTCCCTCTGCCTGGATGGGGACTTGTCCCAGGCCCGCTGTGAGGAGTTTGCCATCTACTTTGCAGACAAGATCACTCGGATCCAGAGCAACTTCGACACTGGATTAGAGACAGTAGGAATAGAGCGTGAGGTGATGGAGGCACCGAGGTCAGTGAGGGACACTAGTTGTGAATTAGATCCTTGCCCGTCCTGGTTGGTGAAAGCCTCCAGGGAGATACTGGGGTCGGTGCTGGCGAGGATTATCAACGCGTCTCTTTGGCAGGGGAGTTTGCCCCCAGGTCTCAAGAAGGCGGTGGTGCGCCCCCTGTTGAAGAAGCCATCTTTGGATGTGGATGCACTCACCAGTTATCGACCCATCTCTAACCTTCCCTTTTTAGGGAAGGTTATTGAACGGGCAGTGGCCCTGCAGCTCCAGGCTCACCTGGACAACATTGGTTTTCTCGACCCCTTTCAATCAGGGTTTTGGCCCGGCCATGGTACTGAGACAGCGTTGGTGGCCTTGGTAGATGATCTCCGCCGGGAAATGAATGCAGGACATTCGACATTACTGGTCCTGCTAGATCTCTTGGCCGCATTTGATACAGTGGATCATGGACTGCTGTTGAGACGATTGCATGACCTGGGAGGTCTGGATGGGACCACCCTTGGTTGGGTCCAGTCATTCCTCTTGGGGAGGACCCAGTGGCTTGTCTTGGGAGCAGAAACATCTAGCCCCCGGGCCCTGGACTGTGGCGTTCCGCAAGGTTCAATCTTGTCTCCTTTATTATTTTATGTATATATGTAGCCCTTGGGGGAGATCGTGAAAGGATTTGGTGTGCGTTGCCACCAATACACTGATGATACCCAGCTTTACCTCTCTTTTTCAGCTGACCCAGGCCCTGCTGTCTCCGTGCTATCTCAGTGTTTGGAGGCCGTGGCAAACTGGTTATGGCAGAGCAGACTGAAGCTCAATCCCGATAAGACGGAGGTGATGGTGGTGGGCCGGGCGAGGGAGGTGGTGCCCCCTCTTGTGGAGGGGGTGCGCCCCTCCGTGGCTCAGCAGGTTCAGAGTCTGGGGGTATTATTGGACGTGGGTCTCCGTCTAGATCAGCAGGTGGATGTGGTGGTAAAGGCAGCTTTCTGCCAGCTCCATACGCTGTACTGGCTGCTTGTAATGTGCTGAGCCAGGTTCAAGGTGTTGACATTGATCTATAAGGCCCTGTACGGTCTTGGACCTGGATACCTCAGGGACCCCCTCGCCCTCCGTGACTTAGGACGGACTCTCCGGTTCACTGAGGGAACCTTCTTGGTGGTCCCCCGTGTAAAGTGGGGGACTACAATGGAGAGGGCGTTCTCGGTGGCTGGGCCCTGGCTGTGGAACTCCCTCCCAGAGGAAGCACGACTGGCCCCGAGTCTGCTGGCCTTCCATCGGGCCTGCAAGACATGGCTGTTCTCCCAGGCCTTCGGAGGCAGGGAGGGGAGGGTGGGCAAAATTTTTGTATGGGGGTATTTTAAAACTGTTTTAAATATGTGTGGATTTTTATATTGTTTATTTTATGTTGGAAGCCACCTGGAGATGCCATAGGCATAGGGGGCGGCATATAAATGGAATAAAATAAAATAAATAAATAAATAAAAGCCGTGCAACCATGTTGCAATTCCAGAAAGGGCCATTTGTATCTCATTGAGGAAGCCAGATTTCTACATGCTAAAGTGGCAGAAATGGTGACCGAACCAGCACCCACTGTTTAAGGCTACTTGAAGTGTGGCTGGGCTAGATAAGTCTGGCTTCCTAAGGCAGGGGTGAGGAAGGAACCTGTATTCCTTTGTGGAATGGGGAGGAGAGAGAGCAGGGGCCAACAGGCATGCTGGGGTGGTGGGGCAGGCAGGGTCACTGGGATGGCCACAGGGAAGAAAGAAGTGGGGGTGCACACTGGGACCATGGAGCAGGGAGGCAGGAGCTTCCTGAACAGAGAGGAAGGATGAATTGGGGCAGGGTGGTGGGGATGAGAGGATATATGGACACCCTATGGGTGAGTTGGGGTTCTGCCCCATTCACCTGTAAAATGCTCTGGCAGGCCTGCCACTCCCTCGTGGCCTTGCAGGCCCCACCTTCCTGCCCCCAAAGTGCCATATTCCCTTCCTATCCCAGTGACCCCCCACTTGTCTGCCCTGTGGCTTCAGCACACCCACAACTGCCTTGGTGCCACACCCACTCACCTGGTCCACAGAGCAATCTGGGAGTCAGAACAAAAGAGGGAGGTCTGGAAATGGGACGGTGATTCCCCACCCCTGGCATAAGGATATATGGATATTCCTTGCCTGGGCTGGCTATAAGCAGAGGGTAAGATCAGCCTCCTGCCATCAGCCCTTTTGGAACCACAGTTCACATTTTATTTGCTTGTTTTGCTTTTGTGTTCGTTTAGATGGATTAAAAGGATTCCTAAAGTAAGGGAACACCACAGAAGCTATGTCTCCAACATGACTCCTTCATGGGATTGAGGGAACAGCCCATAGGTGGTTTTGAAATTTTGGGATCATCCCAATATTTCTCTCTTCTTTTGAGGTACACCTCACTTATTTGGGGAGGGGGGAAATCTATTGTTTGCTAACTTTATATGGGGGGAAAAACCTTGTTTAAAAACTCTTAAGACATGGGAGATTTGAAGAAGCACTTGGCCCATGAATTAGTAAGCCGATCTTTCCATTAAAGCTTTTGAGAATACTCCACAATTCTCAGCTGGAAAAGAAGCATGAAATCCAAAGGTCATGCTTTGAAACAACTGCCTTGTCTTCAAAAGATGGTATGGTTTAAAAGAAGAGCTTATATTTTTTTAAAAAATGGGATACACATCATCCCTAAATGATATATCCAGAATCCAGACAAGTTAAGTTGGCTCGACTTTTCTTTAAAAGAAAATTTTATTTGCAGGGCCTTGATACGTGGATGCTTTTCCCTTCTTGACTTGACGATAAAATAATCTTTTGGGACAATTTCTTTTTCTTTTCATTTTGCTTGCTTCTGGTGATTTTGGTGACTTAAATTGGGCTGGTTGTTATCTATTTGCTGTCATAACACATTCCAGTTGGCAAAAATTACAAGCAGCTTAATATATTAGCAGCAATAGTGGTAGCAAAAGACCTGTTTTGTGCTTTGTTTTTGTTTTGTACAACATTTGCCTGTGAAATCTATAGGAATGTGTAAATTGCTCCCAGCCCAGTGCTGATTATTGATATTCACCTGAAAATACACCACTAGAGTTAGAGGTTCCCAAACGGCAAATCTGGATTCCAAGAGCAGATAGGGTCTGTGGATAGAGTTGCCCCCGCTCCACGGCAGACCAACTGACCCTGGGTTTTAGTCTCCACAGGATCCAGTGGGAGCCTCAATTTCTCTTGTGTATGGGGACAAGGGCATAACCCTTCATTTGTTTGTCTGTTTATCTTGCCCTATCCCAAGAGACTCATCTCACCTCTTTTCTAATGTGGTCATGATGTTCAAAGGGTGTGTGGTCATACTGGAAGAAAATGTGAATTTATACCCCCACCCCCTCACTTCTGACAAGACCTCACACACCTTAAAGTTCCAGATTTTTCAATCTTCTGGGTTTACATGTCCACAAGTAAGTTCCAAATGCATTCTTCATGCACACATTTGCCCTGAGGCAGTTCCTGGATGCATTCTTGTCACCGCAGGGCCCCTTGGTTTACTGAGGGGCTGCGGTGTATGAAACAGGTAAGTAGGAGGCTGGAGCGACACTGGCGTCGGACTCGCTCTGAATCTGACTAATTTCTCCATAGGACCCATTTGCGGTCCTATGTCGAGGCTGTGAGGACAGCAAGGAAGGAGTTCCTTGCTGCCCTCATAGCATCTGCGAAGTCGCGTCCAGCGGAGCTGTTCCGGGTGGTGCGCGGGCTGGTCGGTCTGGCCTCCCTCCGTCTGGACAGGGACTTGTCCCAGGCCCGCTGTGAGGAATTTGCCACCTACTTCGCAGACAAGATCGCTCAGATCCAGAATAACTTCGACACCGGATTGAAAGCTGTAGGTGAGGAGCATGAGGTTATGGAGGCGCCGTCCGGTGGAACTTTCTGGGATGAGTTTCAGGAAGTGACACCAGCCAATGCGGTGAATGTCCTGGGGTCTGTTAGGGCCACCAGTTGTGAATTAGATCCATGCCTGTCCTGGTTGGTGAAAGCCTCCAGGGAGACTTTGGGGTTGGTGCTGGCTTCGGCAGGGGAGGCTGTTGCCCAGTCTCAAGGAGGCTGTGGTGTGCCCCCTGCTGAAGAAGCCATCTCTGGATGTGGATGCATTTGCCAGCTACCAACCTGTCTCTAATCTTCCCTTTTTAGGGAAGGTTATTGAACGGGCAGTGGCGCTCCAGCTCCAGGTGCATCCTGCTAGATCTCTCGGCCGCTTTTGATACCGTGGACCATGGGCTGCTGCTGAGGCGACTGCGTGACCTGGGGGGCTTGGATTCATTCATTCATTCAACCGTTCTTGAATGGTTCCGCTCATTCCTCTCGGGGAGGAGCCAACGAGTAGTGTTGGGGGAGGAAACATCGTGCCCCCACGCTTTATCGTGTGGCGTTCCGCAGGGTTCGATCTTGTCTCCGCTGTTGTTTAACATCTATATGCAGCCCTTGGGGGAGGTTGTGAGAAGGTTCGGGGTGCGATGTCACCAGTATGCTGATGATACTCAGCTGT
>QEPC01007433.1:284246-303556 GCA_003113815.1 Sphenodon punctatus | reverse complement strand
GTGCTCTGCACTGGCTGCCTATAGTGTACAGAGCCAGATTCAAGATGTTGGTATTGATCTATAAAGCCCTGCACGGTCTGGGCCCCTCATACCTCGGGGACCGCCTCACCCTCCATGCCTCAGAGCAATCCCTTCGGTCCACTGGAAGCGCCTTCTTGGAGGTCCCCCAGGTGAGATGGGGGGCCACAATTGAGAGGGCGTTCTCAGTGGCCGGGCCGCGACTCCGGAACGCCCTCCTGGAGGAAGCCCGCCTGGCCCCAGGTCTGCTGGCGTTCCGTCGAGCCTGCAAGACCTGGCTGTTCGCCCAGGCCTTCGGAGGGGAGGGTTGGGTAGTTGGGGATGTGGGGGTGGGGGTTTGGAGGGGATTGTTTTTAATTTCTTTGTTGATGGTTTTTAAAAAAATGTTTATTATTGTTGTAAGCCGCCCCAAGATGCCGTAGGCATGAGGGGGCGGCCAAAAAATGCTTTTAAATAAGTAAATAAAATTAATTCTTCACACAAACACTGCCCTGAGGCAGCCTAAAGCAGTCACAGCTGTAGATGTGACAGGCTGCCATGGAAACCAAGTGACCACAGCTGCCTGGAGCAAAGCAATTTACCAGGAGAACGTTTTATACACAAAAGTTCTGGGAGACGTTCTACGTAGAAGTTCAAAGAGCTGGATGTTTATGATCCAGGTGAGTGATTTAGACACACAGAAAGTTCAGGATGTAACAGCAAACATGCAGGAGAAATGTGTGTTTAAAAACACCTATTGTGATGACACGACGCACCAATGGAACATGGCTACATCAGAAAATGGAGAGAAGGGCCCTTTGCCTCACCCTGGGCCAGAGAGTTTAGAAAGATAACCGTATCTGTGGGTGGCATCGCAATCCCTACTGCTATACTTTACTAGTATTTTGTTACTGTCTGAAGTCACAGGAGAATATTTAAGTCTCAAAATGAGGCCACAAGACACATATTTACAGAACCCTTGGGCTACAGATCCTCATGGACCTACTGGGATTTACAGCTATAGAGGCTCTGCTAGCCACTGTCTTTGTTACAGACCCACGGCTCCAAATCCTTTCCTGCTTTAGCACAGTCCTTCCCCACCCCAGTGACTGTTAAGTCAGTTGACTGGAGAAGTGGAAGTAAGGATGGAATTTACTGCCTTAATCCCTCTTCTGCACACCAGTATCCTCCATGGCTTAAAGCGTAACTGAATCCTCAGCAATGTAACTCTTCTTTCCTGTCGTTACAAGCCTTTCTTTGAAAGTATCCTCTTCCTTAAGCAGCGGGTGGCTTTCCTGGCATAAGGGCTATTACAGTCTGTATAGAGAGTGTGGTGAGTAAGCTTTCCAGGGCTGCTGGTGGCACTCGGCCTGCTAGCAGATAGCATCAATTTACATAGGGATGAGGGTAAAGCAACCTTCAGCACATAGTAGCTAAAATAAGATTTGGTCGGGAACTAGATATGAGAGTTCAGAGCTACGTTTTTCTCACATGGCTCTCTGAGAATGAAAGTGCTGGCACTATTAGGGGGCACAACTTAGGCAAGGTCACTTGGCTGGTTCCCCTGCAGGCAAACTAATCATTGACTCTTTCGCTCATTTACAGTTTCACTACCTTTTGTGGTTAACTCACAATGATTAATGAGTATAGTTTCTAGTTTGCATTATTCTCATTTCTGCAGCATCCCCTAACCTCTGCAGCTCTGGCTGTATGGCATTTTTATCTGACAAAGCAGACCACATGATTTCCTGGAATAGCAAAGTGTTTTAATTAAATGAGCTATACCACCACCCAAAAAACAAAAAAAAATACCCCAAAAACCACCAACCCTGCAGTTTAAATTTTTCTTTAAAAGGAAATTATACTCGCAGGGTCTTGATACATGGATGAGTGGTTGTGTGAACAACACTCTGAGTGCGCAAATGACCTTTTGATGCACTGTAATAATACATGAGCACTGCTTCATGCTCTCTATAGGATGGCCCCCTAATTTGGGAAGATGACATCCAGGTTGTCCCATGAAAAGTTATACCCTCTTAAATGTTTTATGACTTTTCTGTTCTTGTTTTTTTTTAAGTCCTATGATTATGAGACTGGTATCATTAGAAAGAGCAACTCAGACATTTGATAAGAGTTTTATAGCACATGTCCAGTGTGTTATGTAGCACAGCCCTGTAAGTCTTTGCAGGGCTGGGCCCAGAATAGTGCTGGATAGGTGCCTGAGAGGATGAGACCTTCCTGGGGCAGGCCATGTAGCAAACCCAGGAAAAGGTTAAGCAGACTAACAAGTGGTCTGAATAACCCCAGCTGGACATGACAAGAAATTGCAAGCTGGCTGAGGAGCACCAGCTATAACAGGCTGAGCTGGAAATCTCACACATAGGGCTGAAAGTCCATCTTTGACTGGATTCCATTTCCGACAGGATCTGGTCACTTCGATCAATCTGGTGAAACGCGGTATGAAACGCAGTTTTACCACATCAGTTGAAAATTCTGCTGCCATTTTTGCCGTGGTACTGCACGTGCACAAAATGGCGGACACAGTACTGCACAGGTGCAATATGGCAGCCACCATACGACAAAATGGCAGAGGCCAGACAAAAGGGTGGCTGCTGTAGGATGGCAGCCACCATTTGGTTGTACAACCTCCACTATTTTGGCATGCACAGTCCTGTGGCTGCCATTTTGCACATGCAAAGATCATTCAATCAGAATTCTGACTAAAAATTTGAATTGATTGGAATTCCATTTGAAATTTCAGCAGCCCTTCCATTTTCACAGAACTTTTCCATGAAAATCCAAGGGCTGTTTCAAGCCAGAGATTAGGCGTTCACCCCAAAGTCCTGCAGCAATAGGCATACCACAGGCTTGACTGATTAGGCGCATCAGGCAAAAAGGCAGTCAAAGATTAGGAGTCCAGGGAGAGAATATCTACTTGCTCTAGGGATTTGTTTGGAATTATCCATGTTTTAGAGTCAGTAAAAGTGCATGTTGTAGAGGAGACTGAAGTGAGTGGCCTAATTAGCCTGCATCCTGCAGGGGCTCATACTATGACAGGGCCATCCTGATGCAATTGCCACCTTAAGTGAACGCTTCTACAGATTTGCAGTCCAAAG
Organism: Sphenodon punctatus; assembly: GCA_003113815.1. Lineage (NCBI taxonomy): Eukaryota > Metazoa > Chordata > Lepidosauria > Sphenodontia > Sphenodontidae > Sphenodon > Sphenodon punctatus. Next base: position 300,443 of record QEPC01007433.1, on the reverse strand, counting down.
TTTGCTATGCAGTCCTGTAGGGTGTGTTGTGAAACATTTCAAATAACATCTCAAACTTCTTCCTTCAAATCTTTCTAAGTTGAGGTCTGAGGTCTTGCTTTCTGGCAGCCCCACAAGAAAAAGTCAATTGAAGACAAATCAGGTGATCTTGGGTGGGCCATTCAATGCATCATCCGCATAAGGGTATCAGTTGTTCAGGAAACCTGGTATTCAGCCATCACATGACAGCTCCACTCACGTAAGACCATCTTGCTGAAACCAACGTGAACTGACGTTTCCCTCTTTTTTTTGTTTAATTGAGGTGATAAAAAATATTGCAACATATGGAAACATTTCTGAATGAACCGTAACAGTATTTTGTTGTTGTTTTTAAAAAGGTGCAACAAATATTATAATCATAAAATTTCCTGAGTTGCCCTTTAGTGATAACTCTTAATGTTGCCAGTCTCAGAATCACAGGGGGGGGGGGGGGAAAGAAAAGTTATAAGCATTTAAAACTGTAACTTTTTATGGGACACCTTGTCCATGGTGGTGATTTGAGCTCCCTTTTTAACGTTTTTTTTTTAATTTTAATTTTTTATTCAAGTTAAGGGCCAAATTTTAATATGCTTACTCCAGCTTTGTAACACCTTATTCCATTTGCATTTCCATTGTGCCCCATTCTCTGCTGGTCAAACTTTATTAAAGCCCATGCTACTGATTTCGCTGGAGCTACTTGTGGAGAAAGGGACTATTCAACATAGGGTGTTTTTAGATGATATGCTATCCCGCATGGCCACCCAGGAGCCATGGAGCCCACCACCCATCTGAAGGTGGAGCGTGGGGATGAGCCACAGAACACCCGCTTGTGGCTATGTACAGGATAAGCCAAATAGTTCTGTGGCAATGGGTGGCCACACAGCCCCTGCCTATATGAACTTGGGCAGCCAACCATGCCAGCACACCAGTCTGCCGCTGGTAGGAGCAGCCTTTGCAAATCACAAGAACTGGCTGGGAGCACTAGGGAGCCCGGGTTTCCCAGTGTTTATGCCAGGGACATGTTAATTACAAAGGCCAGCCTGGTGTGCTTCCCCCTCCCCCATGATCTGTGGCCACAGTAGCCACGCTGGGAGCCACCCATTAGAATCCCTTCCCACATACTCCACCTGAGTGAGTGCTCCGCAGCCTTGCCGCCATGGACACCCCCCCCCCCCCCCCCTCCTTGCTCATTTAAAAGCACTCCTATATAAGGCCATTGGAAATGGGCTGTAGACCATTAATATGTCTAAGTATTGGAGCTTGTTGGAATTTTATAAAGTAGAAAATAATTGAGGCAACATTTCCCAGTGATATTTTTGTCTGCCATTTTGCAATTAACTTTGCTTAGTTTCAGATTGTAGCTGCAGAGCAGGCATTGTAAACAACTAAATGGTCTGTGAATCCATCATTATTCGTACCTAAAATTTGTAGAACAGATTCTCATCCCCTCAGTCCTAAAGTAATCACTGTTGTTTCAAAAACCAAAGCATTTTAAATGAAGCTACCAAAAAAGGGGCTGGCTTTTGAAAGCTTAGTAACCTGTTTGGTAATATTGTTAATATAAAATGTCTGCATATTGAAAAAATAGGTGGGAAAGGATGCATACAGACTGTAAAGCTACTAATCACTGCTGATGAAAGATCCCTGATTATCTCAAATATTTTGGATCTGTCCAACAGCTCGCACAGATTTTGAGGTCACATTCCAAGAGCCAGTCTCCTGTTGGTACTCATGTTGATTAATACTTTACTTCTCAAGTAGTCCTAGTCATTTCAATGGGACCACTTCAGGAGTGAATAGTTATTTCATATGAGCATTGCTGTCAGAATCTGACCTCAAATATTTGGCCCAATAAGCCTGACACGTAATTTGCACCATGCAGCTGAACTCAAATGGCACACAGAATCATAGAGGTGGAAGGGATCTTGAGGGTCGTCTAATCCAACACCCTGCTTGGATGCACAATGACTACAGCTACTAGTACATCCCCAACAGATGGCTTTCCAGCCTCTTTCTGAAAACCTCGAACAATGGAACCTATGACCCACCCCCACAACTTGTTCCGTTGTTACTGCTAGCAGGTTTCTCCTGATATTTAACTGAAATCTACCTTCCTGTAACCTAATCCCACTGTTTCTAGTCCTGCCCTATGTAGCAATGCAGAACTGTTCCATGCCATCTTTTTTACTTCAGCGTAGAGGTGAAAGGAATATTTGAGTTCAGTGTTACATCCATTGGCTTTTGCTTCTCCAATCTGCATCTGTTGGGTCGGATATGAAGCATGCTCCAATATCAGATATGTTTGGTTTGGTTTGGATTGGTTTGATATGGATTGGTCTGGTCTGATGGGGAAGAGTTGGTCTGGTTTGCTAAAGATCAGTTGAGGGAATTGGTCTGGTTCAGTTTAGGGACAATCAGTCTGGTTGTAGAGATTTATTTATTTATTTTAAACATTTATTAGTCGCTCCATATGCCTACGGCATCTCGGGGCAACGTCAGGGGCGTAGCTACCGTGGCGCGGGGGGGCGCATTTGAGCCCGGGCCCTGCTCTCCGGGGGGCCCGCAAAAGCCATGTGGGGCCCGAAAGGATCTGCCTGAGGGTTTTTTTTGTGTTTTTTTTTGCCGCAGCTCCACCACCTGCACCTGGGCCCCCCTCTGCCACCCTGGCAGGGGGGCCCAGGTGGAGCCCCGGCCAAAAAACCCCCCAGCTGTAGCTGTGCATTATTGTTGACAGACTGATAGATGATGCCCCCCAGCCCCAACCCTTCTCCTTCTCCTTCCGCCGCCACCGCCTGGGTCCACGCTAGCGGCTACCCGTCTGAGCCCCTTAGCCCCGCCTCCATACGCACGCCGCCCCAACGTCAGACGTTGCGTGCGTGCCGTATACTGCGTTCCCCGGCGTCGGCGTTTTTGCTTCAGCCCACCACGAGGCAGGCAGGCGCTGGTTGGCTCGGCTGTTAGTTTGAGGCTCCGAGGTCAGCAGCAGCAGCACGCAGACTAGTAGTCAGTGTCTGACTGACTCTCTAGTCTAGCGGCGAGGGCGAGGCGAGGCGAGCGGAGCAGCAGAGATATTTTTTAACTTGAAGCGGGGACGGGGTCGAGGTGCCTTCTGCTGAGTGAGTTTGCCGCACGCCACGCAGCTAAGAGGCTGCAAGGATATCGGAGGAGGCGGGCGGGCGGAGGCGGAGCGCAGGAGGAGAGCTTACTAAGGGGGGTCACGCCGACTCACTTAGGTTGCGTTGGTGTGGACCTGCCTGCCAGCCAAACTTGGGTGGGTGCGGGGGGGGGGGGCAGTCCCCCTCCTCTATCCCTTCTCCCTTGCAGCAAGGCAAGGGAGAAGAGATTTAAAGAGAAGGAAGGGGGACGACTGCCCCCCCCAATCACACGCACCCACCCAAGTTTGGCTGGCTGGCAGGCAGGCAGGAGGGAGCTGTGGTGGGCCTATGAGTGGATAGCGGGGCCCCACCTCCACCACGCTGCCTGTTCCTGCAATACTGTATCCTGTAGTGCCTGTCCCTGCAATAGTATCACCCCACATATCAATTTTCTGCAGGCAGAAGGTTCCCCACTTTGATATAAAATGGTGGGTGGGAGTGAAGTGCTGTAAACCTAAATTTAGAAGCTGTCAGCAGGCCCCACCCCATCCCTTAAGCTCCACCCACCTTGGGGTTTTGGAGCGCGCGCGTGCTTCGCACACGCGCACATAGGGGGCCCATAACTGAGACTTGAGCCCGGGCCCTTCTCAACCTTGCTACGCCCCTGGGCGACGTACAATTCAATAAAAACAATTCAATAAAACAATTTTTAAAAAACAACACACAATTAAAAAACCTCAAAACAGGGTTAGGACAAATAAATCAAAATAGAAATAATAGATCGATTAAGGGAATGGCTTGGTTAACCAGGATTGGCCTGTTTTGGCTTTGGAAGAATAGGTCTGGCTGTTATGAGTGGTTTGGTTCAGGACATACTAAAACTAATGACAAGGAATGCTGATTATAAACAATATAGACAATAGGAATGCCAATTAGAAGTAATGAGGATTTGGGATTTCCAATAGTCCATAATGGGTAGTAAACCAATAAAATGGCAGATGCTTATCTGGAACAAACGTTGGAATGATGGGTGCAAGAACACCTTGAGCTTCTGAAATGGTGGACAGCTGGGTGGAATTATGGGTGCAACGACATTGATAGCGTTTGGAATGATGTAAGCTGGGTGGAATGATGGGTACAAAGCCAGTGAGCCAAGTCCTTTCAGCCATTCCCAATAGCCTGTGTGTCATTCCACCCTGCTCCCCATCATTCCACCCAACTCCCCATGCTTCCAGCTGCTCCTGGTGTCCTCAAACCCATCATTACACCTAGCTCCCTGTCATTTCAGTCGCTCCCAGTGGCCTCTTATGTGTCATTCTGCTCAACCCCTCTCATTCCAGTCACTCCTGGTGTCCTAGTACCCATCGTTCCACCCAGTTCCCCATCATTCCAGCTGCTCCCAGTATCCTTGCACCCATCATTCAACCGATTTTCCTGTCATTCCAGCTGCTCCTGGTGTCCTCACAACTGTCATTCGACTCAGCTTTCTGTGACTCTAATCCATCATTCCAATCTTTGTTTCAGATAATCATCTGTCATTTTATTGGCATTCCCAAATCCTCATTACTTTGAATTGGCATTACTGTTGTTGCTATTGTTTACAATCGGCATTCCTTATCATTCATTTTAGTACATCCCACATCCTCCTGACAGACCAACCAAACCAAACCAAACCAGATACACCACAAAACCGACGAAAGCCAGATGCCCAGACTGAAGCAGCAAACAGACCAAATTGAGAGCCGAACTCCCAACCAGACACACTATGGACCGGACTGAACACAGCCGCCCAGACCGAACCAACAAACAGGCTTCTTCCAAACTGAACTCCCAACCAGACACACCACGATCGAACCGAACACGGATCAATCCAATGTACCAACCAAAGCCCTACTGAACCAAACTATGGACCAAACCAAATTTACGGACACTGAGATCAAACCAGTCTGCATCCCAAACTGAACCGGACTGACCCCAAACCAAACTGCACACACCTTCCTTCCAAACCAATCAAGAGAATAAAAACCCTGAATAACATTTTCACTATCAATTTCATCTCTATTGCAGCGCTTTAGCAAGCTGATGACTGCTATCATGTCTCTTCTTCATTAATCTCTTCTTTTCTATGCTAAACAGACCCAGTTCCCCAAATCAACTTGTTGCATTCACTTTTCATTTTTCAGCATTATATCAATTATCATAGGGTTACAATTCAAATTAAAAAGACATTCTCATCTTGGATAAGAGAACCAATATGCCTGAAAATGCCTTGCATTCCTTGAAAATGTCTATTTCGGCTGCTATCTTCAATCTAATCTTATCTAAGATAATTATGAAGTACACTTGCTGTAATAACATGGCATCAAAGTATGTAAGGTTAGCATAAAAAATCTGAGGCATGCCAGGTACTCTGCTGATGTAAGTCAGCATTGTTTTCAGTGGAACTCCAGTAACTGAGAACTAGCTGAGAAGATATTCCAGGTATACAGGAAGGGGGACACAAGAAGGATCCCAGCTGGCAAAATCTGACTCCTTAACTTAGCTAGGAGGAATCTCCAGTAGCTAGCTGAGATTCAGGTCCTTAGTTAGAGATGGACACTTTTGCCATACTAGGGGCTGATTCTTCCATTCTGTTGCACCAGTTTTAATAGTGTAACTCTACTGGGATGCAACAGAGTGCAAATTCAACCTTTGATGTTCAGCCACTTACACCAGTGCTGGAAAGGGACTTGAAAGGTGTCAAAGGTTCTTCAGTGGAGAACCTTTCATATTCCTAGATCCGGCCCATAGGCCCCTATCCTCAAGCACTGAAAAAAGTGAACACAGGAGGGAGTGCACTCAGAGACAGAGGATGGATCCATGGCGTACATCCTAAATTCTCAAACTGGATTATGGAAGATATTCCAGGTACACAGGAAGGGGGACACAAGAAGGATCCCAGCTGGCAAACACCTAACTCCACACCCTGACTTAGCTGGGAGGAAACTCCAAAATAATAGGCTGGCAAGGGGGAGAGAGCAGGGAAGCAACAGGAGGATGGGAAGTGGGAGAGGAAGAAAGGGTGCAAGAGATACGTACGTGTGTGTGTGTGCATGCACACCCTCAACTGCCACAGACAAGTGAAAGGGGGGCGCAGTTCAAAAATATTTTAAGAGCCATTGGCATAGAGCCATGATCTGAACCTTCCCCATCCTACTCCCATCCTGAGCTCAGCTTTTAAGCACTCTCACCCCCATGTGGCTTGTGGAGCTTGTACTAATTTGTAAAGTGGCCCAGGGAAGTGAAAAGGTCCTACAGCCCCAACTGGGTGGCTCTACAGGCTACAGTGAAGCACTGGGGAAAATCAACCCTGTGGTAACGTTGTAACCTCATCCCCAGGTGTCTACCAGGCAGGCAAAGCTCAGCGCTTGAAGGAAGCGCTCCATTGGAGGAGGCTGCTCTCAGCTGCAGAACAAAGCCTGGCTAGGCTAGCGAAACCAACAAAGCTCTGGGCTGCAAGGGGAAACTGCTGCCCAGGAGGCTTCTCCACTTTGCAAAGCAATCTTTCCCTCCATCCGCTGGTGAAATTCACAAGGCTGCTCCCAGCTGCAAAAAAAGACTGGCTGGAGAAACTGACACAGCTGCGGCAGAGGGCAACAAGCTGAGGGCTGCTACTGAGGAGGCTGCTCCCAACTCCCTGCAGGCGAAAGCTCAGAAACAAACAAACTGATGTAAATAACAGAGTTGCAACTGAAAGAGGAACATGCTGCTGCTGAAATTTACTGCACTGCTTTGGCTGCAAAGTGAAATTGACACACTTGAAGCCCCGCCATGCTTTTGGCTGACCTGTGGGTTTGCTGTGGAGTTCCTTCAGATTCATGTTTCAGGGAACAAATCTCAGCGAACCTGTGTTCCCGTTTGCATAAGAAAATGTGAGTGGCTGCCATGCCCCCGCATTAGGCAGTTGGAACGGTGGCAAGTGTTGTGTATGGAGACACCCACTGACAGAGGAATCTTTAGTTGAATTTTCAAAGTTTTTATATGAGGGATATGGAGTTTAGGATCCATAAGAGGAGACTTGCTCCCCTGAGGGAGAGATGGGGGAATGGGTGAGATTAGAGTGGGAGAGCTGAGGATTAGTCATGGTGCCTCTGTGAGAGGGAGGGGCCTGGGTTTGGGAACAGGGTTGGGCATGAGTGGGATTTTTCTGAAGTTTGCTGTATATGGATATTTTCATTATTGTAAAGGGGAAGGGACTCCAAGTAAGAGTTGGAGAAGTGGGAGGAATGGCATGGCTGGGCTTGGGGAGTAGTGGGATTTCATTTGTATGTATTTTGTGACAATGTTTTAAAACTGTTGTAAGCTGCCCTGAGCCATTTCTTGGGACAGGGCAGGGTATAAATAATAAATTAATAATATTGTCTTCCTCACCAACCTTTCCTCTAATATCAATGGGTGTTACCAGATTCAATGCAATCCACTCATCTGGATAGCAAACACATACGTACTCAATCTCATTGGGTGCTTTTAGACAGACTGCAGGTCTGGTTCTGCACACACCAGCCAGCTTCACCTCATGCCAGGTTGGCTGGTCCATTTAAAAGTAACCTGCCAGATGTGGAAATGGAGCAGGCTGTGCCAGAGCTCCCGGGCAGCCTTGCTTGCGACACTCTGGAATACCCCAGACCACCGTCTGCAGAGCAGGCTAGCCAAACCTGGGGCAAGACCTGCTGTCCAACTGCTTGGCAGACCCACACTGCTGCTCTACTGCTTTTGTCTGGCTGTTGTCCCGGGCAATACTGTAAAGTACCAGCCTAGAGAATCGGGCAATCCAGCCACAACTATATTGGGTGGGTGGGGGGCACACATGGGCAGACTGTGGGCCAGGGAAGCCTCTGGGTTTATCTAAAATGGATTCAGACAGGGCTGCAAGCAGGAAGGTGTGGAGTGCACCCCCAGAGCAGCTCCAGGGGCAGGCAGCTTCTGCATCCACCTGTTTACACCCATTATGGCTGGAGGGTGACCAACCAGGAGCAGGTCCTTGTCCATAGCCACTATTACTTCTGGTAAAATGGCAATGGGCAAAGCATGGGGAGGGAGCATTGGGAGGCAGGGGTTATCTGGAGCTGAGCCCAGGAGTCACAGCGGTGATAGTGAGTCCCCAGGAACATCAGCAGTGAATCCCCTGGAGTGGCAGCAGCAGTGGGAGCATGGGAAGCATCCATGCTTCCACCTCAACTGTCGTTCCCTGGGACCTAGTCAAACTGATACCACTACTCTGGGGGACACACCACTGTAACTGACTCCCAGGCTCAACTCCAGGTAAGTCCTGCTGCCACCATCCCATCCTCCTACTAGGTAGCCTCTAATAACAGCCTTTGTTCCTCTGTTTCTGTAATTGCGGGAAGTCTTCTGAAAAAGGATAGAGTTTTGCACATGCTCTTCCGAACCTGATACAGTGGTGGGACATTCATTCTTCAATCTATCATTATGGTTTCCTTCTCCTAGTTCCTGAAAGCCTCTCATCACTGAATGTTCCCAACTTGGTATTAAAATGGTAGGGGACTGACCTCTAGGAATGCAACTAATCCACTTCTGCACTGAAAGGCTTATCAAATTGCTTGCTGCATCCATTTTCTCTAATAGGAGAGATTAGTTGCCCAAAAATGGCAATTGCTCTAACATTCTCCAGTTCCTTCTACTACTACTACTAATTATTTCTATAGCACTACTAGTCGTACGCAGCACTGTACAGATACACACAACATAAAGACAGTCCCTGCTCCATGGAGCTTACAATCTAATCATGACACAAAGACACAGACAACTACAAATAAGAGTCTTCCTGTGAATAACAGACTATAGGATGCCGGGATTCAGTATTATTATTATTTATTATTAACGAACATTAATATAGCGCCAGCAGTGTACCTGGCACTTTACAAAGTAATAAAATAGACATGGTCCCTGCCCCTAGGGCTTACAGTTAGCATGGTTGAAATCAACAAAAGTATGCTATGGATAGGGCCTGGGTTTATTATTTAAAAGCGATGTCAAAGAAGTGTGCCTTCAGGCGGAACTTGAATATGGACAGGGAGGCGGCCGGATGCATCACCTTCACCTCAGGAAGATTGTTCCAAGCATAAGGTGCAGCAAGGTAGAAAGCATGGAGCCGGAAACTGAAGATGGAGGAGAAAGGCACAGAGAAGAGCATCTTGCCCGATGAACGGAGGTCACGAGTAGGGGTGTAGAGGGGGATAAGAGAGGAGAGGTGCTGAGGAGCTGCAGAGTGAAGACGCTTGTAGGTGAGTAGGAGAAGTTTGAACTGTATGCGGAAGTGGATGGGGAGCCAGGGTAGTGACTTAAGGAGAGGGGTTCTACAAATGCTGCTGTTTGTTCTCAGCAAGGAAGATATTAAAGAGCCAGAGAGATTTCCCCTCTCCAATTCATTTGCAATGGCAAATGCACAGCACTGCTGGGATATATAAAACACTCACATTCAAGATGCTGTATAATTTCCTTGTCTATAATTATACTATATTGCGTCTTAGGTTGATAAAACCTGGCTCCAGGACACAGAACATTTTACTCTTGCATGTCTTAAGTTGTCTTTATGTGCCCTAAATTGCTTAGAAAAAATGTCTTTCCTTCTCATTTCTCAAAGATAACTTATTAAAATAGCTCTCTGACTCAATCTTCCATTGGGGAAACAGGGGATCAAAGAGGTATATACAGTAATGGGGAAAGTGCCTCTTTCCATTCTATGCCCCATACTGTATAAAACATTTCCATGAGCACATTCACACATACATTAAAATGCTGCTTTTCCTAAATGCAGTCAATATCAAAATGCGCTTAAATAAACCCATGCACTATTCACATATGGGTTTATTTAAGCGCATTTCGAAACTGACCGCATTTAGGAAAAGCAGCATTTTAATCATGTCACTACACAGCTCCTCACTTCCCCGGCTGTCGGCTCCTGGAGAGGGGAGAGAAGCTGAGCTGAGGTGCTGTGTAACTGGCATGATACTGACTAGTGACTAGCCTAGTCAATATCATGTCAGTGACACAGCACCTCACTTCCGGCTCTAGGCTCCCGAAGAGGGGAGAGGAGCTGAGCCAAGAGCCGGGGGAAGCGAGGCGCTGCTTAACTGACATGACACCGAAATTCCAACAAGAGGATTTATGCGGGTCAGTTCAAATGCGCGCTTGGAAAGGTAGCTTTTGGCTGCCCCCTCAATGTGCTGGGAAAACAAACGAGAGAACTGCTAAATAAGCGCATGGAGTCTTTCCCACATTGTTCTAATATGCGAGGGGAAGTAAAAACCGCTGATTTAACGTATGTGTGAATGTGCTCCATGTTTCAAACCAAATTTAAAAGAGACAAGAAGCAGAGTAGCTAAGATGGCACCTTGTTGATTGGACCAACTTCTGTTGTTGAGCATGTGCAAGCGTTTGAGCTTCATGGAGCTCTCCCTCAGTCAGGCAAGGTATCATCTTAACTACTTTGGCAAGCCATGTTTGTCCACTTTGATCTTCAAAATCTAGTGGGCAATGGTGATTAGAGTGACAGCAATGATATTATGCCAGTGGATCCCAGACTCTTTTCTTGAGTATCTCTATTTTGAGATTTAAATATATAGATCCCAGACAGCAAGAAAGATATGCAAACAAGTATATTAAATATCAGTTAGGAATATGATCCCATTTGAAGAGGTTTGGAACCTCTGACTTACATGCCTCATAACTACATCTTTCCAGTTTCACACTGGTTTAAGTCGGGTATAATCAAGGGAGTTATTTGATACCTACCATCCAGTACAATCTGTTACCTGAGGTCCATGTACTCATATCCTCATCACATGGACCAACCAGCCATCATTCTCGATGTAACCAAGCCAAACGCGTGCACCTGGGACCCCGTAGCTTCGTGAATGTTACACCCCTCATCTCTCTCCCTCTTCCCCTTCCTTCATCTCCCCCGCCCTCTGTCTCTCAGATTGTAAACCCTAGGGCAGGGACCGTGTCTATTCCATTACTCTGCAAAGCGCCAGGTACATTGCTGACACTATATAAATGCTTGCTAATAATAATAATAATCTGGCCCAAAACTAGAATAACACTAGCATGATTCAAAACATAGATGTTCAAACGCTTGCACAGGCATTAATGAAATACAATAGATGCTCATTTATCGCAACACCTTGTAAGAGCAACAGCTGCTTATGAGCAACATTTGTGAAAGTCAGGCATAGGGTATAATCAAGGACCCATGTTGATGGCATTGCTGCAATTTGCAGTGATTTTTGCAGAATCAGCCAATCCTTGCAGTGACAGGCTGAAATAGCAGTGAAACTGCAGTGGGAGCTGTCTGCAGGATCTTTAAACCTTTCACCATGAAAAACTTTACACTCGAGTTATCATGGGGTGGATTTCAACCCCACGCTGATTTTGGCCTGGGGACTGAAAGTGTGCAATAAAATGTAACTTTTTTTTACAGTAGCCATACAATCTATGCCCAGCACACACACAGACATTATAGTCTGTTTTATGAGAAATACCAGCTCCACACATGAATGAATAAATAACCAACACTACTTGTTTTTCTTTGCAAAAAACATTGGTTTTTATTCAAACTACAGAAAATGGTTTTTATGAACTTTAACTATCTGAACTGGCCTTAAAAATGTTGATTTGGCTGCTTTTAAGCTGGGGTGTAAATTCACCCCAAAATGCATTGGGGTGGATTTCCACCCCAATAGGAAAACTCCATTGATGGCTGGGGTCATTTCTACCCCTGGCATTGTTGTGTATATTTTTTATTATAGAAGACAAACGGTAAGAGATATATGGATGAAATTTGAGTATGTTATGCCCAGAGGTGCTGGTGAGACTGTCTTAAAATCTCAAACTTGTAGAGCCACGAGTTACCATATTTTTTCATGTTTTTTTCCACCAGGGGATGGAAAAAAGCCCCATGGTGGTAGGCTAGGGTTAAATTCTGGCTCAGGCATAAACTTGTCACCTGCTCCCAAAATAAAGTTGCTGCTGAAACTGCCGTCTGTCAGGGAGGTGTGACCACAACCCTCAAGGATGAATAGGCCCCTCAGAGATTAATTGTGGGGGGGGGGAGGGGGGGATAGAGGGTTGGGTCTTAGGGACCTATGTTTTGGTGAGGGAGGTCTGGGGTGCTGAAATTCCAGAGGATTTGAGTGGAGTTTGATTAACAAAGTTGTGATTCTATGTCAAACCTGTTGAAAAAGCATGCTGGCAAGCAAATTTGCATGTATAAATTGTGTGATTGTGCAAATCAAGTTAATTATGCAAATATTAATGCTGGAGGTGAATTTGCAGAATTTGGCTTCACTGGTTGCAGAATTTAAGATTTTTTTGGTGCAGTCAACTCGGGTCCTGTGAGTGGGGCAGACGATGCACTTTTTGATTTGCACAAGGAGGCAGAATGGCAGATTGTGAAAAGATCTCAACTAGAGCTGAAACGAGTACCCACAAAAAAAGGATAAACTTGTTGAACCTGCAGTCCCTTTGGGCATGGAATGGTACCCATTAACCTACCCATTTGGGTATCCATGTATTTTCTTGCCATTGCTGTATTTCCATTTTCTGTTTTTCCATTTCGCCGCTCTCCTGGTTTTCCCCATTTTTCTGTCCATTTCCATTTCTTCCATACTTTAGAAACATGAAGAGCACATGGCATGAATCCCATGTGGCCCTTAAATTGTATTTTATTTTCCCAATTTTTCCTTTTTCTGCCCTTACTCCCTTTTCTGTAAATTGAAAATGACAGAAACATGGTGTAGTAGGGAGACTCTCTTGGCTCAGAATAGCCTGTATTTGGGGAGTTAGCTCCTGCCTCCCACAACACTGCTCACATGTTCCCTAGCTCAATAGCTCCCTTTAGGATGAGGACTCCAAATAGCCATTTCCACATAGGGGATTATCAAACAGTATTCAGAAGCACCACAATCCTTCATCTTATTCAGTATAAACCCATTACAACATAGTCCCAGTTTTTACAGCACTTCTCAGTCATACCAGCCTCTGCTGGTTCCTTGTCTGTGGAGACAGGGTTCTGTTTACCAGCCCCCTTCCTCTAACTTGGTCAGAGCCATTGATTCAGTCTGTCTCCAAGACTAGCTCCCAGTCTGACTCACATTTTGCCCAGTCCTGAGCTAGCCAGAGGCTTTTGGCTTCTGGCTTCTTTTGGCTTCTGATGCCCAAAGTCTTGGCCTCTTAAAGGGCCACTGCCATTGACCAATTTTGCCTCTGCTCTGTCACACATGGAAAGTTGGAAACACACAGAGAGATGGCAGTCCCAAAAGAACAAGTGGGAAAAACAGAAAGGCAGGTCTCCAGTAATGGGTTATCACCTGGAATATGGGTTGGTTGGGTACTCGTACCAGTAAATGGTTACCAACTGACCAGCGTTTCAGAAATGCAGGTAATACCTTCAGCTATTGAATGGGCTTCTCGTATCAGCTGTCAGTCCAACCCGGGTGAAAGGCTCATTACCTTGTGTTGCCTAAGGCATAATGGGTGGTGGTGGCAATAACTTATTCACAGGTAGGGGAAGCAGTGTGTGGACAAAATCAGCTGCAATTCAGGGGCCCTGAGCATTATACACCTGTTCCGACTTGAAGAAAAGAACCTAGCATGTATGGTAGCTCTTTTACATATCTGAAAAAAACCAGACTGCTGCTGCTGTTGGTTAGATGAGATTGCCCATAATAGCAACAGCTGCTTAGGAGCAACATAGCGCCAGAACACTGAAATGTTGTTACTATCAAGTGTCTACCATACCAGTTATCATGATACACATGAAGTAAAAACAGTTCAGCTGCATCCAACTCCTGAACCTGTGTTGCTTCCCCTAGCAAAATATCAAAATATGGCCACCTGTTTATCTGTGATGCAATGGCACAAACCCTTTCAAAATGTCAAATAAATGTTCCCTTTTGACTAATTTGGATACCCTCATACATGGAGTTTGGTCCAGCTGAATACTGAGAGAACTGTTCCAAATCAGTAAAAAGTGGCTAACATGAAAGCCAGTCAAGTAGGTTTGTGGATAAATTTTTGGACTTGGATTTGGAGATCAGGGTTAATCAAATCCCTTCTTAGTCATGAGCTTGTTGGGTGACCTTCAGCAAGTTGCTGTCTCTCCACCTCTGTTCCCCATCTGTAAAATGGGAACAATAATGACCTAGATCGCAAGGTTGTTGTGAGGGTAAACTAGATAAGGATTGTAAAGCACCTGGAATACTCAAATTGATATAGCAGGGGCAGTCTCTAATGACTGTTTGGCACCTTGTAGGTACTATATAAATAATAATTATTATTAATATCAGGGTTGGAGGATCTTTTCCATCCTGTGGGCCATTATGAAAAATAGTACAAGCTCTGCAGGCCACACAGGAGTTGGAGGGCCAGATTTGCCCCCCTGGGCCATAGGCTCCCCACTCTTGTGCTATATATAAATGATTTTTAAAATAAACTCCACAGGACTCTTTGAGGGAATTGCTCAAGGTTAAGCACATGCTTAAGTTTCATTGGGTCAGTTTATAGCATTCTCAGCATCTTGCAGGATAAAACCCTAATTAAATAGTACCATACTCCATTAATAGCCCTGATGAAGCTAAGCTGGGTTCCTTGTAGAACTAAGGTAGCTAAGTATAAGTGTATCAGAATCTGATCTTCCAGTAAGCGGTCTAAAAAGAACTTTTGACTTTCCTTCTATCTTTATCAACAACTCTCTCCAAACCTAACCATAGGTTTTATTCGTCTAGAGTGGTCCTGACTGATTCAGGAGCAATGCGAGCAATCAGTTTTAGTTAAAGAACAAGATGCCCACCCCAAGCTTCTGCTGGGGACTCACTACAGTTCCAAACACTCATCAGTTTTTATCTCTAAAGCGGGGGGGGGGGAGGTTAGCTGTTGATACAGATGCTTAGCACTAACAGCAGATCAACAATTGGATCTTCAGTCTTTCCCCAACCAAACCCTGCACCTTGCAGCACTCCCTCAATCTGACAGTTAATCAACGATTTGAGGGAGTCAAACCTGTCAACAAACCACAGACCTGTCAACAAAGATTACTGATATTACCAGAGTTAAGAACTGCTTGTTGTCTAGGGTTCTTCTGCCTATCTTTCCAATGCTTCCTTTTCTCACTTTCATAAGCAAGATGCTTTTCCTCAAAGCAGGCTACCACATGGAGGAGGCCAGAACATGAATTAGATCTATTAGTAGCCAGTTCCTCCCAGCTGGACATATCCATACCAACTTTCTTAAGTCCTATCAATATGTCCTTGTAACATTTCCTCTGCCCTCCACATGATATCATCTGTCTTTAAGAAAGCTGTAGGCAGTGGCGGCTGGCCTCCCAGGGCGTTTGGGGCGCTGACCCCCAAGTGCCGAAGGCCCGCCAGCGCTGCCGTTTGTTTAAAACAAAAAAAACCCGCACCGTCACTGCTTCCCACAGCGCCGCAGCAGCCTCTGCCTTTGCTTCAGAGTGGAGGCTGCTGTGGCGCTGTTGTTAGTTTCAGTGAAACAGTTTCAGTAAAACTGACAACAGCGCTGCAGCACAGCCTCCACTCTGAAGCAGAGGCAGAGGCTTCTGCGGCGCTGTTTCAATTGACTTCTGGGATCCACTCCTGAGGAGTGGGTCCCAGAAGGCTCAAAAAAGCTAAGCCCAATGGTGTTTTCCAATGGAAAATGCGATTTGGGCGGCTGAGCGCTCAGCCCGGCTGAGCTCTTCCATCCACACAGCACGTATAGGACGTGCTGTGGCGGGAGGAGCTAGGGGCTTCCATTGCGCTCAATGGGCGCAAGGAAAGTTCTCACCAGGGCGCTTGTTGAAAGCACCCTGGCGAGATGCCTTGGGCCGGCTGCCTGAGGCAGGCAGCAGTGTGCATGTGCGCTGGTCCCTGCCTCACATGCTGAAGAAAGAACACGGCTGCCAGCGGCGCGCTGTTGGAGAGCATAGCTCTCCAACTGCCCACCGCCAGGCCAGCCGCTTCCTTGTTGCCGCTCCCCTCCAATCTGATGCTCAGAGCAGCGGGGGGGGGGGGGGGGGGGGGGGGGG
>QEPC01007433.1:253271-283573 GCA_003113815.1 Sphenodon punctatus | reverse complement strand
TTCCCTGTGTTTTGGGTTTATACATTATTTATTTTAAGCTTGATGTGCATGTAGACTGTGTTTTCCAATGTTAACCCTGGGAACTCCTTGCTGCTGTGTTCTGTCAGTGTTTTCTGTGTTTTGGATTTATACATTATTTATTTTAAGCTTGATGTGCATGCAGAATGTGTTTTCTTCCATCTGATGTTAACCCTGGGAACTCCTTGCTGCTGTGTTATGCCATGCCACTGGCCTACCATTCCCCTGGCTCCGCCTACTGTCCCCCTGGCTCTGCCCACTGGCTCACTGGCCTTACTGCCCCTCCAAACTCAAAACCCACCAGCCGCCCCTGGCTGTAGGGATGGGCGAATGCAGTTCGGAGTTCGGACCAAACTCGACCAGTTTGGTCGACTGAACTGAACTTCTGAACCGAACTCAATTTTCGAACCGAACCGAATTTCCGAACTCGGCTCTGTTTGCCCATTCCTAAAAGATAATATTCCATTTAGTTCAATGGGGTTTGAATTTCCGAACTTTGTTCAGAAGTTCGGAGTTTGGACCGAACTCGAATAGTTTGGTTGAGTGAACCAAACTTCCGAACCGAACTGAATTTCCGTACCGAATTTCCGAACTCGGTTCTGTTCGCCCATCCCTAAAAAGCTGTGAATAGAGGGCCTGCTTAGGGAGCTGATAATTGGCCATTCTCACACAGTGACATGTCCAACCCAATGAAGCTGCTGCATAACAGTTAGGACTGCAACAAATAGAAAAAATTTATTCACAAGTATTTCCGAATTCCTGAGAACCGGCTCCGAGTGTTCGGCCTTGGTACTCGGTAAAATAAAACCAAGTACCGAGTATTTTCTAATTACCAAGTACCCTTATATAAGTGCAGGAAAAGCCCTGTATGTTGCTTATTCAAGGATTTCCGAGTAACAAGTACCGAGCTGATTCTTCAGTTACTCGGTAAAACTGAGTTGAATACTGAGATTACTTGGTAAAAACGGAGTAATTTCAAATACCAAGTTTCATCACTAATAGGAATCATCACCTCAATGCAACCAAATCAAATCAAATCAAATCATCCTTTATTTGCCGTGACCTTTCGACCTTAGCAATTATGTGGAAAAAGTAATACAACATAAAGCATGCAACCAGCTTTAGCAAGAATGCTAGCATTGGTACAACAGTCTTTCCAACTAATGTGTAAGATCTTACAAAGGCTCCTCTGATGATAGCTCTCCAAGCTTTTAAGGGGATGTCGGTATGTTATCCATGTCTCGCGACCATTAAGGAGCATAGGGATAAATAACTTCTTTATAAACCTGGATCTTAATATCCTTCCATAAATCATGATCACTAAAAATATGTTGTAACAACTTCCCAAAGGAAGCACTTGCATTCTAAATCCTGTGCAGGATCTTAGTATCAATATTTGCCTTCTGAAAAAGACAGTTGAAAGGTCATGGGGTTATACTTGTCTCCAAATGGCAGAAATAGGGTCTCAGGTAAAAGCTTGGGAACCACTAGAGTAAAGGGGTTCATGGTGAGCAGATCGAGTGAGCACACTCCCCTGTGCTTTGAAATATGTCAGTATTGAGGTGGGTTCTTCCAAACGTTTTTGTCAGCCTAACTAACACAAATCATCAGCCTTAGGCTACAAAATAGCCAGAAGTCATTAAGGACTATTATGAAAAGCCATAATTACTGTCAGATAACAAGCCGGAGAACTTATTTTCGTCTACCCTTGGGATTTAAACCTATTTTCACTTGGCTCTAATTAGAAAACAACATGGTAATCTGTAGCCCCAGGCTTTTCCTACCCACCCATGAATAACCGCTTAACTTATCCACTCAAAACAAACAATGACGCGCTAGCAGCATACAAAATATCCCACATGGAAGCTCAGCACACAATGGCATCCTTCATGCTTAGCTAGAGATTTTGGAAGACTCTTTATGCCAGAGTATGCGCACCCGGTTATTTTGTTTTGTGGCCAAAAAGACTATATTTACTAGTGAAAGCAGCTTAATGGGAGTTCTTTAATGTAAGAGACTACCAGAGGATTTTTAATTTAAGGCCTTCTATTTTCTACATACCTGGGGAAGACAGAACATCATTAAAACAAATAGGATGCAATGAGTCATTTGAGTTAATATCTGAACTGAATTTGGTACTATAATGAAGAAGGGTGCGGTGCCTGCTGGTCCAGGGCCAGAGCGTGTGGAGCCTGTCCACAATTTTACTGTTTGAGGCAAGAGCATCCTCTCTCTTTGTCAGCTGTGAATGCTGTCATATGCCGAGGTAAAGGTTTTGATGACCGGGTAGAGCTAGTGCATGCAGTCTATATGTGAGGAACTGAGAAAGAATTATGCCTTTTCTTTTTTTCTTCAATTCAAACAACTGTCTGATTAATAAAGGTGTTGGTTGTCTGAAGAGAGTCTTGTCCATTCCTTCCCAACTGACAGGAAAGCAGGGTCAGATCCAGGGTTGTGCAGACTATGTGACCACTCAGGGCCACATATTCCTGCCTTCTCCCTGTCGGTCCCTACCAACACATAGGGTGAATAAACTTGAAATGACAACATGGATGTGAGCATTTGGGCCCACAGGTGCTCAAACGCAAGGAGCGCCCGCCTATGGAGGGCCCGTGGCTATTCAGAGGGCTTCTCCCCCAAATCATGGGGCCCATGATGAGTAAGAAAGCAATATAACAATATATGTATAACATACTGGCCTGCAATGCAGGGAGCCCTGATCTGTACAACATCTGTGGCAGCAAGATGTTAAGAGTAATTTATTTTTTGTAAGGTTGGTGTCCCTGCCCATGCCCCACAGATTGGATGAATAATTCTGAAGTCATTTACAGTGTTCATTGGTCTGTCGGTGTGCCTTAGTGCTCTTTAACAGAAGACAAACTTTTCTCTTCTCCATCTCCTCAGTGTTGCCGCCGAGTTGTAGCTAACTGTTCTTAAGCCAGATATTGATTTAAAGTAGGCTACGAGAGTAGCTGCTGTATTCTGCTGTCTCAGGCTGCTCTGGTGTGGCCCACACACTGCTCCACTCAATGGGTGTAAGCAGATGGGCAGCAGTCCCAGGAGTGCCCACGGATGCTCCCATCACCCCAGGTTTACTGATCCACTGGAGGGATGCCTGCCAGATATGAAACCCGGAGCAGGTTGGGGCATCTCTGGGGCAGCCCACCATGGTGTGCTCCACAAGATCCCAGAGCACACCACACGGGGCAGGGGCCAAATGTGCTGCTGTCCATCTGTTGGGAGGGGGGGGCATGGTATACCTCCGCCCCTGTCCATCTGTTGCTACATTCAGCACCATGGAGTCATGGGTGCCAGCCTAGAGTGTTGGGTGAGCACCTGCAACTCTATGGTGTGGGGAGGCCACACAGGCAGACTGCAGCCCAGGGACACGGCTGGTCCATATCACGTGGCCCTGGGTAGAGCTGGTAACTGGCAACCGCATGGGTGGGCCCCTAGAACAGTTCTGGGTCTGGAGGGCACCCTACCCATTGGAAAACACCCATTAAGAACATAAGAAGTGCCCTACCAGGTCAGACCAATGGTCCATTGAGCTCAGCACCTGTCTCCGACAGTGGCCAATCTCAGCCGCTTGGAAGAAGTACCCAACAAGTCACAATGGGGTGATCTATTCCCTATTGTTCACTTCCAGCTCCCACCAGTAAGAGTTTATATTTCCCAAACCTACCTGGCTAAAAGACCTATCCTCCAGAAACTCCTTTCATAAACCCAGCTATAATATTGGCCTTGACAACATCTTCAGGCAACAAATTCCACAACTTAATTGTGTGTTGAAAGGAAAAAAATGTTTTTATTTGTTTTAAATCTGATACCTGTTACTTTTATGGAGTGTCCCCTAGTTCTAGAACTATTTAAGATGGCAAATAACCATTCCCTATTAACTTGTTCCACACCACTCATGATTTTATAAAATTTTATCATATCCCCTTTCAGTGGTCTCTTCTCCAAGCTGAAGAGCCCCAGACTATCCAGCTTCTGTTCATAGGGGATCTGTTCCATACCCCTTATCATTTTTGTTGCCCTTCCCGGTACCTTTTCTGTTTCTACTATATCCCTTTTGAGATGGGGCAACCAGAACTGCACACAATATTAAAGGTGCGGTCGCATCACTAATTTATATAATGGCATTATAATATTTTCAGTTTTATTCTCTATACCCTTACAAATAATTCCTGACATTCTGTTTTCTTTTTTGACGGCTACCACACACTGAGCTGACAATTTCAGTGTATTGTCCACATTGATTCCAGGGTCCTTTTCATGAGTGCAGGGGCATAGCAAGACTGGGGAAGGCCTGGGCTCAGCCCACAGTTATGCTCCCTGCCCCCCCCCCCCGCGGTTACTCAGAAATAAAATAAATAAATAATCAAGGGAAGGGCTAGGGGTGTAGGTGAGTGGGCTCCTGGGAGGGGTTGGAGGAGTGGGATTGGGGGTTCAAGTGGAAGGAGCAAGGGGTGCAGGTGGGTGGGAAAGGCTGGGGGAGTTGGGGTGGGGGTGGAGACGAGGGGTTAGGGGAGTTGGAGTGTGGGAATTTAAGTGGGTGGGGCTCAGAGAGATAGAGTGAGGGGTTGTAGGTGGGAGTGGGGTGCAGGAGCCACACACACTCATTCATTCTCTCTCTCACAGACACATTCATTCTCTCACACACATGTTCATTCTCACACAGACACATTCATTCATTCTCTCTCTTACTTACACACACACACACACACCCCTGCCTTCCTGTCTGCTGCTGTTTCAATCAAAAGACCCATTGTGCCAGCATGCGTAACCATGTTTCCTAAGCCTAGACAAGGAAACATGGCAGCCCCAGCGTGCACAGGTGCACAACGGCGGTAGTGGGCCTTTGAAGTTGTCATATGTTGTAAGCCGCCCCGGGCTGTGTGGCAGGAGGGGCGGGGTAAAAATCAATTGAAATAAAATAAATAAATAGTCTTAGGCAGATTTGGTGGTGGTGGTGGCAGCAACCATCAGGCCGGCACCAGGTGGGTCAGACCAGTTCCTCCCTCTGTTCCGCCCCCATCCAGGCTACTGCCGAGGGGGCTCTGCCAAGCTGGTGAGTCAGCCAGTAGATGTTGGAGAGAGGAGCCAGCCCAGGTGGACTCACTTCCAGCTTCGGGCCCCACCCTGGGCTCCTCAAGGTCCTGGGCCCAGGCACAACTGAGCCCCGATAACTATACCACTGCCTGAGGTAACTCCTAATTTAGAGCCTAGCATTGTGTACAAAACAAATTTGATTGTTTTTCCCTATGTGCATCACTTTGCACTTGTCTACATTAAAGTTCATCTGCCATTTAGATGCCCTGTCATCCAGTCTCACAAGATCCTCCTGCAGTTCTTCACAGTCACAGCACAGACACTTCACATTGTCTCCTGGGAGCTTGCTTCTTGCAGTTGTTTAATCACCTCATTTTGAAAGCCACAACAGAGGTCCCCAAAATCCCCTCTGACCATAAATATAGATTGTAAATAGTTGACTTTAAAATTTAAAAACAACTATATTATCAGATCACTTTGCTCCTTGGTCAGAGTTACTGACCTACATCTGTTCACCCAGAACTGCTGCTTGGCTCAGCTTCCACTAGCTCTCTCCCTTCAAGCCCTCTTCTTTCAAATGATTCAGTGGTTGCTCGTGACAACACAGGGGCCTAGTACCCTGGGTTAGAGAGTCCTTCTCACAGGCCAGAAATTTGGGCTTTCACCCAACTGCAGTGGCCCCAATGCAGCTGGTTTCTTATCTGAACCCAAAATGCCAACAGCAATTCTAGAGGGAAGAAGGAATGGCATTCCCAGACACAACAGATTATGCTCCTGTGGCTTGGGTGCAGTGGAGGACATAGTTCATTACGCACTTGACTGCATCCGGGTAACAGACCTTAGAACTAGTTTTCTACCTTCTAAACTGAGGCAACTCAATTCTTTACTCAGCGTGAGAAACTGATCTGGTTGCTTCTACAGTCTGACCCAGTTGTACTTTTAAATCTGGGCGTTTTTGCTTATAAGGCAGAAACCGCAAGGAGAGTTAACAAACAGAATGGCAAATTACTCTATTTTGTCTTCTACCTCTAGTGTATTACCAGGTTTCAGCTATAGTATGGTAATTTTATTTTATTGTTTCATCTGCCTACCCATTGGGCATGTGGTATGGGACTTCTATTTAATGATATATTGTGTATTGTTAAACTTGATTGATAACTTTTTAATTTAAACTTTTTGATATTGTATATTCCCCAAGTTGGAGTTTTATTTATTATTATTATTATTATTATTATTATTATTATTGTATTTTGTATTTATCTGTTGGTTACATACCAGTGAATGGCGCATAGCCGATCTGGAATAAACTGACTATTATCTGAACCCAGGCTTAATGGGTCTGGATGGTCCTGTCTCCCCACTGCCCAAAGCTGTGACTGCGTCATAAGAGGCAGGACTATGGCAGAAAAAGGATGAGACTAAAGCATTCCCACCTTCCGTTCCAAAGTTGCCACATCCCCTGCAGAGCACTGTGGTGACAGGCCCTCCAGCAGCTAGGGTGTCCAGCCCATTCTAAACCTGAGTGGCTTGGGCAAACAGTGCCCCAACCAGGCCTGTCAGGCTCAGGTTAGGTCACAGGTCTCTGTTTTAGGTCTTCACTGCCCCATATGGCTGGCACTTTACCTTGTGCTTCCTCACAAGTTCACCAAGAGCATATGAATGTTGATTAAAATAAAAAAGCAAGTTTAAGGTAAGCATTGGGTTACTCTACATCTACAGTCTTCTGTGGGCATTTTCACAGAAGACACTCTCCACCCACTATACATGTTACAGGGCACCCATAGGGCAACACTGCAGCCCTGCAACATGTACAGTGGGTGGGTGGTGAGTGTCTTGTGTGAAAAAGCCCAGAGTCTGGCAAGGTGGCCTTAGCCATTTCAGAATGTTTCTCTTTATAACTGCAGCACCTCAGACATGGAAGAGCAGTAGGTGGAGATTATCAGGCCTCAGTTGATGAGATTGGGTATCCTAAGCCAGGAGATGATTGAGGATTCACCAAAACTGCAAGTGCTGTCTCTGAGCTGTACTAATTTAGCCACTCCTACACACTCAGTGCAGCTCTCGAAGACTCAGACTTACGTTTATGCTGTGATTCTTTAAAAAAAATGTGTTACTTGAGTGGAGTTTCTTGAAGTCAATGAGGCTTTACTTTTAGGGTCACGGCTTACTGCTCCATTTATTTCAATGGGGTCTGTGCCAGCATAGCGCTTTAAGGACTGGAGCCCTAGGGCGTTTTTAGACGAGCAGGGGAATCTAGCGGATTGACAAATCTCCTCTTATAAATGTCGCCCGGGGAGTGTTTACATGCACCAGAAGTCGCCATCCGCCATTGAAAACAGCAAAGTTTTACAAATCCAAGGTTTTACAGCAATACTGAGGTTTTAAAATCCGGTTTTAAACATAATGCATGAGCCGCTGGGTGCCACTGTTTTCAATGGCAGCTGGCAACTTCCGGTGCGTGTAAACACTCCCCACACGACTTTTTAAAGAGCAGATTTGTCAATTCGCTAGATTCCCCCACTCATCTAAAAATGCCCTTTGTGGGTGAAATCCCGACTTCATAAAAGGAGGGCTGTGTCACTGATTTCAGCGCTAGTTTTTTACCCTATGAGCTTAGGAAGATTTTCCATTAGGGTGGAACACCAAGGCCCACCCAACTCATGCATATTTTAAAGGCACATAATTCATCCAAAATGAAATCCAAGGAGGAAATCATTACAAAAACACTTAGTCACTTTCTCAGTGCGACTGTGCGGGCTCTTCCCCTGACGTACGTCAAGAGTCTGCCTCCAGCTGTTCAAGGTGTAGAGCTCTCTTAGAAGCCAGAGGCTTTTAAAAAATAAATAAATTAAGAAATGAGGAAACCAAAAAAGCAGGAGACCAAACATGGACAAATTCAGCCTAATGGGCAAAAGTTTCTGTGCGTCAAGCAACTGGAAATAGTTTAGTTTATTCCCAACTCTACTATAATACAGTGTTACATTCATGCTGATGCTATGCAAACCAGGGTTCCCTTTTAAAGACATTAATAAGCAACAAGTCACATCCTTTTCCTTTTAAAGTATATTTCCGTCTGTTTCTTGCATCATAATGGTGCTGACTCTGAAAGCTTGTCAGGTGGCCTAATTTCCATGCAGGAGTATCAGATAGCAAGCAGTTCAGTTAAAAACACACACACACACGTATAAACCGGGCATATGAGTTTGCTAAATCTGAAAATATTTCCCTTTGAAGTTCTGTTGATGAGATGTAAGCTCAGTTTGGGAGTAGCCTATTTGGCACGATGATAGACCCCCTCTTTAAAAAAAATCACAGTTGCCTCATATAAAACAGAGAGTTTCTGTCTGAAAAACAGAGAGGTGTCTGCTCTTTATCTCCAGGCTGTTAAAAAAAAATTACAAAAGTAGTTTATATAATAACAAAAGCACCACTTGGGAGTAAGGGATGGAAAAGAATGTTTTCCTGAGCAGGAAGGCAGACAGAAGAAATCTGGCTCTCCCCCCACTTGACAAATGAAATTGCAGGAGAGTGCACAGGGTTCCCCGACACCTCCAGTAAATAACGTGGTCTCGTAGCTCTCCCACTTGAGCTGGAGTCTTTTTGGACTCCATCTTGGTGGCAGGAGGTTTGGGCCACAATCTACAAACCACTTACTCCAGAGAGAGCTTCATTGGGGCTACTCCAGAGTAAGTGGTTTCTGGATTGCTGCCTTCAGCACATTTAAACCAAAGTGAAGTGTCAGGACAGAGGCTTGTAGTCAATAAAATGAAATGAACCTTTTCGGAAGCCGGATGAGGATCCGTTCTGGCCTTCTTTTGACTTTCCTCAATCCCTCCTAAGACTGCCAAAATAAGTGGGCTCAAAACAAAATCCTGCAACCGGACATTCCAGACTTTAGGTGATCTGGATTTCAGGGTTCAGTCCTGTGTTCACTGAAGTCAATGACCCAGCTTGAATGGGTGTGAGGATCACGACCCAAGTGTGATTCCAGATTCACGCTTTAAACTTGGTAGCTTCACTCTCTTAGGCTCTCTGTGGCTGATGGTCTGTTTCTAGTTTTCACTTTTTAGTAAGAAGTCAAAAATATAAACTAAACCCATAGCCTCTTTCCTCCCACCAGTCCGAATCCCTTATGTGCTCTCATTCGTGCCCTCCTGTTATGTGTTGAAACCATAAACTAAGGGTGATTTCAGACATGATGGGGTCCCTATTGGCCCCGTCACAGAATCACCTTATGCTTCCCCCGCCGGAATCAAAACATCACGTCCAGCAGACGTGCCAGCCGATTCCGTTGGGGAATCTGGGGGGGGGGCGGGGCTGCGCGGTGCAACATGCGGCCGCACAGCCCCGTCCCCCCAGTCGCCCACCGTCCTGGAGACGGGGGGGCACAGCGGCCAATCTGGCTGCTGCACCCGATTCCGTCCCGAAGTCTGGGCCACTGCCCGGAATCGGCAGTGGTAACAGATGTTACTGTCCACCGATTCCGGGCCATGGTTCAATTAACCACACTTTCGGGGATGGTGCCCGGACCATCCTCGAAAGCGTGGTTATTTTGGTCACCGCCGGTGGTTCACCGTGGTGAACATCTGGCGGCGAGCAACCAGACGTTACGGGACCATCCACCACCACGGGGGATTCACGATGGTTGAGTATGGTACCGTAACGTCTGAAAATACCCAAATTCTCTTGGCTAGTAACTCTAAGAAGCAGGGAAAGGATGTGCATGTGTGATCTCTGCTCCATGCTGGGGGTGTTATCTTTCTACTCTCTCTTTTCCCCCTTCCTGTTGATGGAAGGACACTCTTTTGCTTCCCACGTGGAGGATCTTGGCATAGTTCACATGAATCAATCTAACATGGAGTTTAGGGCTCTAATCAGCAAAAGAGTCTTTGGCAATGCTGCTATCCTGGAGCAGCATGTTGCTATGGAGTTGAGGTGGGGCATATGGCCCTAGAGAAAACATAGAAGCTTAGGAGCTCTACATGGACAGACCAACTTCTGTGATTTGCAAGTATGGCTGATCTGAAGTCTACTGATTTCAAGTCCCCTACCATTCATTCAGTGGAGGAGAAACCACAGTCCAAGGAGAACATCACGAAGCCAATTTTTAATCACATATCTAAACCTGGGTGATGCTTGCCTGTTGAATTCAACTGTGTGTTTTAGATCAGAAATGTCATTGTGGATGGGGGATATTAGTGCAAGTAGTTGTGGAGACTTACTGGAGGGAAGATGGATTGTTTCAGAGGATAGATTGGGAGATGATGGGTTTGGCCAACAGACTGCTGGAGGGAGACTTCTCTTTGCCTCCGTGGAAATGAGAGGTCAAGAATAGCATGGGGCAACAGCTTGACTGCCGGGGCCATATGAAGAGTTGGGGGGAAGGAGAACAGCATGTAAAAGCTGCTCACCCCCTTCTGTGGAATCTGGGACAATACAGGGGATGGTTGGGGGTGACTGCTTCCACTGCCCCCCTCCTTAACACAATCCCCAACAAAAATAGTTGTCAGCCAAAAGACAGAAAATATTTATGTATTTATTTGGATTTCTACCTGGCCTTTCCCCAAAGGCCCAGGGCAGTTTACATAAAAACACTCATAAAAATAAAAGTCATAAAACAATTAGACCCCACCCATAAAACAATAAGAGACGAATTCCAAAAAGAAAAGACACATCAAACTTCGCCCCAAACAAAAAAAATCTACCCTTGCCTGTTGAAAGCCTAGCTGAATAAATACATCTTACACTGCCTTTG
This sequence comes from Sphenodon punctatus, assembly GCA_003113815.1. Classification (NCBI taxonomy): domain Eukaryota; kingdom Metazoa; phylum Chordata; class Lepidosauria; order Sphenodontia; family Sphenodontidae; genus Sphenodon; species Sphenodon punctatus. Next base: position 272,745 of record QEPC01007433.1, on the reverse strand, counting down.
GAAGATGCATAAGGTAGAACTTAGATGAACCTCCAAGGGAAGGGAGTTCCAAAGCTGTGGAGCAGACACCAAGAATGCCTCTCTGCAAGCCTGGATCAACAGACCTGGGCCAATGATGGAACTTGCAAGAGGGACGGCACTCTTGGATGATCTTAGCGATCATGAAGGGACATAAGGAGGAAGGCGGTCCTTTAGATATTAGAGACCAGACTTTAGGGCTTCATAGGTCAAAACCATCACTTTGAATGGTGCCCGGAACACTACTGACAGCCAATGCAGACTCTTAAGCACTGATGTAATGTGATTCCAGCAACCCACCCCAGTTAAGAGGTGGGCTGTCGCATTCTGCACCAGCTGCAACCCCCCAAAAGTCTTCAAGGGTAGCCCCACAGCCCCCATGTAGAGTGCATTGCAGTAGTCCAGCCTCGAGGTAATGAAGGCATGGATGATGGTGCCCAGAACCATATCTGAAAGAAAGGGACACAGTTTTCTCACCAGATGGAGTTGGTGAAGGGCACTCCTGACCACAGTCGCAACTTGGTATTCCAGATGCAGTTCAGGATACAGGAGCACCCCCAGGCTGCAAACCTGAGTAACCAGGGGAGGCAGGACCCCCATCAATGATGGAAATCCAAATCTACCCTAGGTTACAGGGACAGTCAACCATCATCACTTTTAGTATTGTCTGGATTCAACTTTAGTTGACTCACCCGCATCCAGTCACCAATGGCAGCCAGCCACTGAGCAAGCATGGAGACTGCAGGGCCTGCATTGGATGAAAAAGATAAATAGATTTGGGTGTCATCTGCGCATTGATGGCAATGCACCCCAAATCTATGCACATTCTTGCCCATGGGCCTTAGGTACACATTGAACAGGAGGGGAGACAATATGGAACCCTGCAGGTCTCCACAAGAGAGGAGGTGGGAGGACAACAAGCAATCTCCCATCACCACCTGCCAAGAACTCCCTGACAGGAATGAGCGGAACCCCTCAAGAGTGGTATCACAAACCCCCGCCAGGTCCCACAGCCATGTTATCAACACCTCATGATCAGCTGTATCAAAGGCTGCTGAAGGATCAGCAGGGTACAATTTCCCCTGTCAATCTCTCAGCGACGATCGCCGACCAGCGCCACAAGAGCAGTCTCGGTGCTATATCCAGGATGAAAGCCAGACCAACATGGATCCAGGAATCCAATAACATCAAGATGCCCCTGAGCTGCCTGATGACCACCCGTACAATAAACGTCCCTAAAAAGGAAAGGTTAGAGACAGGGTATAGCTATCCAAGGAGTCAGAATCAAGTGATGGTTTTTTGAGCAAAGGCCAGACAACCGCCATTTTGAGGGCATTCCGTACCCTGCCCTCCCAAAGGAATGCACTGACAATCCCTGCCAGCAAAGGCCCCAATCTCTCCTGGCTGGTTTTCACCAACTAGGATGGGCATGGATGTGCTGCGGCTTCTCTTGCGCATGTCAGGGTGCAAAATCCTGCCCTGACATGCGAGAGAGAAGCCACGGCACATCCCCATTCACACCGTCTCTTCTTCTGCTCTCCGGCTCCTCCCTGCTGCTGCGTCTTCCCTCATGGGTCTCGCCACCGCAGTTGTGAATGCAGCCTGAGAGGTAAGTCAGCCAGTGTCCTGGAGTGTCCTGGGATGTGCCAATACTTTTTTTTTAAAATTCATTTTGCGAGAAATCTCATGAGATCTCACACTCCTCGACATCAATAGGGCTTGGATCATGACTGAGAGAAAGCTGCTATTTCTATAGAAGACAAAAAGATTTTAAAAAGGACAAAAATAGGAAAGACAGAAATTACCCCCGTGCACATCCCTAGGATAGATCCATGCTTGTCGTGGAGGCCATGAAATCCTGCTCTGGCCCTGAAAGGTTGGCCTCAGCATGAATGTTGAAGTTGCCCAAGACAACAAGTCTGGACTTCCTCAACACAACCTCTGAGACCAACTCAGCCAGATTGGTCAGGGGGTCTGTTATGCAGCAGGCTGGTCAACAATCTATCCCAGGCCTTGAACGCTAAGTGGATATGCTCTATGTGGCCAGGTTATTAATTTTATTTATTTACTCAACTTTATCCACTGCCATTCCCACAAAGGTTCAGGGCAGCTTACAATCAGTAAAACAACAATAACAACATTCAAGCTATAAAAACTCCCACCCTCCTCTCAAAACTCCCACCCTCCCCATAGCTATCTTTGTCTGCCAAATACTTTTTCAAATAAAAAAGTTTTACACCGCCACCAGAAGATGCAAAGCTCCTGGGGAAGGGAGTTCCACAAAACCTCGGCGGTAACCAAGAATGCCCTCCTGTGCACCCTTGTCCCACAGACAAGGGTAGCAGATAGAACCTGTAAGAAGGCGCTCCCATAGGGGCTGCAATGGGACATGATAGGAGAAGCGGTTTTTCAGATATATGGAACCCAGACAGTTTGGGGCTTTAAAGGTCAAAACAGCACCTTGAATTGTGCCGAGAAAGCTATAGTGCTTCGCTGCCCAGAACGGACATCAGAGCACTGGTGTAATGTGCTCCCGGTGACCCATCCCCAAAAGGAGCTGGGCCATCACATTCTGCACTAGCAGGTTAGTCACTGAATACCTTTTGATACGCCAGATTTTCCTTACTGATCACCACCACTCCACCCCGCAACCTCCGATCCGAGACTGATGCTGTGCAGAGTACCCAGCTGGCACCATCAGAGCTCCATTCATTGCACTAGCTGCCTACAGTCTTCCGGGCTCAATTCAAGGTGTTGGTATTTACCTTTAAAGCCCCAAACTTTAGGGGGGTAGAGGGTGTGGGGGTCTTTTGTATTATATTTTATTATTTGGGGGGAGGGATAGGGAGTGAGTCGGTTAGGGAGGAGGGAGGGGGAATTTTTAAGGGGGGGAGGGAAGAACTCCCCTGCTGCCAGGGCAGGGCTGCCTGGGGGCGGCAGGAGGACCANGGTAACTCCTAATTTAGAGCCTAGCATTGTGTACAAAACAAATTTGATTGTTTTTCCCTATGTGCATCACTTTGCACTTGTCTACATTAAAGTTCATCTGCCATTTAGATGCCCTGTCATCCAGTCTCACAAGATCCTCCTGCAGTTCTTCACAGTCACAGCACAGACACTTCACATTGTCTCCTGGGAGCTTGCTTCTTGCAGTTGTTTAATCACCTCATTTTGAAAGCCACAACAGAGGTCCCCAAAATCCCCTCTGACCATAAATATAGATTGTAAATAGTTGACTTTAAAATTTAAAAACAACTATATTATCAGATCACTTTGCTCCTTGGTCAGAGTTACTGACCTACATCTGTTCACCCAGAACTGCTGCTTGGCTCAGCTTCCACTAGCTCTCTCCCTTCAAGCCCTCTTCTTTCAAATGATTCAGTGGTTGCTCGTGACAACACAGGGGCCTAGTACCCTGGGTTAGAGAGTCCTTCTCACAGGCCAGAAATTTGGGCTTTCACCCAACTGCAGTGGCCCCAATGCAGCTGGTTTCTTATCTGAACCCAAAATGCCAACAGCAATTCTAGAGGGAAGAAGGAATGGCATTCCCAGACACAACAGATTATGCTCCTGTGGCTTGGGTGCAGTGGAGGACATAGTTCATTACGCACTTGACTGCATCCGGGTAACAGACCTTAGAACTAGTTTTCTACCTTCTAAACTGAGGCAACTCAATTCTTTACTCAGCGTGAGAAACTGATCTGGTTGCTTCTACAGTCTGACCCAGTTGTACTTTTAAATCTGGGCGTTTTTGCTTATAAGGCAGAAACCGCAAGGAGAGTTAACAAACAGAATGGCAAATTACTCTATTTTGTCTTCTACCTCTAGTGTATTACCAGGTTTCAGCTATAGTATGGTAATTTTATTTTATTGTTTCATCTGCCTACCCATTGGGCATGTGGTATGGGACTTCTATTTAATGATATATTGTGTATTGTTAAACTTGATTGATAACTTTTTAATTTAAACTTTTTGATATTGTATATTCCCCAAGTTGGAGTTTTATTTATTATTATTATTATTATTATTATTATTATTATTGTATTTTGTATTTATCTGTTGGTTACATACCAGTGAATGGCGCATAGCCGATCTGGAATAAACTGACTATTATCTGAACCCAGGCTTAATGGGTCTGGATGGTCCTGTCTCCCCACTGCCCAAAGCTGTGACTGCGTCATAAGAGGCAGGACTATGGCAGAAAAAGGATGAGACTAAAGCATTCCCACCTTCCGTTCCAAAGTTGCCACATCCCCTGCAGAGCACTGTGGTGACAGGCCCTCCAGCAGCTAGGGTGTCCAGCCCATTCTAAACCTGAGTGGCTTGGGCAAACAGTGCCCCAACCAGGCCTGTCAGGCTCAGGTTAGGTCACAGGTCTCTGTTTTAGGTCTTCACTGCCCCATATGGCTGGCACTTTACCTTGTGCTTCCTCACAAGTTCACCAAGAGCATATGAATGTTGATTAAAATAAAAAAGCAAGTTTAAGGTAAGCATTGGGTTACTCTACATCTACAGTCTTCTGTGGGCATTTTCACAGAAGACACTCTCCACCCACTATACATGTTACAGGGCACCCATAGGGCAACACTGCAGCCCTGCAACATGTACAGTGGGTGGGTGGTGAGTGTCTTGTGTGAAAAAGCCCAGAGTCTGGCAAGGTGGCCTTAGCCATTTCAGAATGTTTCTCTTTATAACTGCAGCACCTCAGACATGGAAGAGCAGTAGGTGGAGATTATCAGGCCTCAGTTGATGAGATTGGGTATCCTAAGCCAGGAGATGATTGAGGATTCACCAAAACTGCAAGTGCTGTCTCTGAGCTGTACTAATTTAGCCACTCCTACACACTCAGTGCAGCTCTCGAAGACTCAGACTTACGTTTATGCTGTGATTCTTTAAAAAAAATGTGTTACTTGAGTGGAGTTTCTTGAAGTCAATGAGGCTTTACTTTTAGGGTCACGGCTTACTGCTCCATTTATTTCAATGGGGTCTGTGCCAGCATAGCGCTTTAAGGACTGGAGCCCTAGGGCGTTTTTAGACGAGCAGGGGAATCTAGCGGATTGACAAATCTCCTCTTATAAATGTCGCCCGGGGAGTGTTTACATGCACCAGAAGTCGCCATCCGCCATTGAAAACAGCAAAGTTTTACAAATCCAAGGTTTTACAGCAATACTGAGGTTTTAAAATCCGGTTTTAAACATAATGCATGAGCCGCTGGGTGCCACTGTTTTCAATGGCAGCTGGCAACTTCCGGTGCGTGTAAACACTCCCCACACGACTTTTTAAAGAGCAGATTTGTCAATTCGCTAGATTCCCCCACTCATCTAAAAATGCCCTTTGTGGGTGAAATCCCGACTTCATAAAAGGAGGGCTGTGTCACTGATTTCAGCGCTAGTTTTTTACCCTATGAGCTTAGGAAGATTTTCCATTAGGGTGGAACACCAAGGCCCACCCAACTCATGCATATTTTAAAGGCACATAATTCATCCAAAATGAAATCCAAGGAGGAAATCATTACAAAAACACTTAGTCACTTTCTCAGTGCGACTGTGCGGGCTCTTCCCCTGACGTACGTCAAGAGTCTGCCTCCAGCTGTTCAAGGTGTAGAGCTCTCTTAGAAGCCAGAGGCTTTTAAAAAATAAATAAATTAAGAAATGAGGAAACCAAAAAAGCAGGAGACCAAACATGGACAAATTCAGCCTAATGGGCAAAAGTTTCTGTGCGTCAAGCAACTGGAAATAGTTTAGTTTATTCCCAACTCTACTATAATACAGTGTTACATTCATGCTGATGCTATGCAAACCAGGGTTCCCTTTTAAAGACATTAATAAGCAACAAGTCACATCCTTTTCCTTTTAAAGTATATTTCCGTCTGTTTCTTGCATCATAATGGTGCTGACTCTGAAAGCTTGTCAGGTGGCCTAATTTCCATGCAGGAGTATCAGATAGCAAGCAGTTCAGTTAAAAACACACACACACACGTATAAACCGGGCATATGAGTTTGCTAAATCTGAAAATATTTCCCTTTGAAGTTCTGTTGATGAGATGTAAGCTCAGTTTGGGAGTAGCCTATTTGGCACGATGATAGACCCCCTCTTTAAAAAAAATCACAGTTGCCTCATATAAAACAGAGAGTTTCTGTCTGAAAAACAGAGAGGTGTCTGCTCTTTATCTCCAGGCTGTTAAAAAAAAATTACAAAAGTAGTTTATATAATAACAAAAGCACCACTTGGGAGTAAGGGATGGAAAAGAATGTTTTCCTGAGCAGGAAGGCAGACAGAAGAAATCTGGCTCTCCCCCCACTTGACAAATGAAATTGCAGGAGAGTGCACAGGGTTCCCCGACACCTCCAGTAAATAACGTGGTCTCGTAGCTCTCCCACTTGAGCTGGAGTCTTTTTGGACTCCATCTTGGTGGCAGGAGGTTTGGGCCACAATCTACAAACCACTTACTCCAGAGAGAGCTTCATTGGGGCTACTCCAGAGTAAGTGGTTTCTGGATTGCTGCCTTCAGCACATTTAAACCAAAGTGAAGTGTCAGGACAGAGGCTTGTAGTCAATAAAATGAAATGAACCTTTTCGGAAGCCGGATGAGGATCCGTTCTGGCCTTCTTTTGACTTTCCTCAATCCCTCCTAAGACTGCCAAAATAAGTGGGCTCAAAACAAAATCCTGCAACCGGACATTCCAGACTTTAGGTGATCTGGATTTCAGGGTTCAGTCCTGTGTTCACTGAAGTCAATGACCCAGCTTGAATGGGTGTGAGGATCACGACCCAAGTGTGATTCCAGATTCACGCTTTAAACTTGGTAGCTTCACTCTCTTAGGCTCTCTGTGGCTGATGGTCTGTTTCTAGTTTTCACTTTTTAGTAAGAAGTCAAAAATATAAACTAAACCCATAGCCTCTTTCCTCCCACCAGTCCGAATCCCTTATGTGCTCTCATTCGTGCCCTCCTGTTATGTGTTGAAACCATAAACTAAGGGTGATTTCAGACATGATGGGGTCCCTATTGGCCCCGTCACAGAATCACCTTATGCTTCCCCCGCCGGAATCAAAACATCACGTCCAGCAGACGTGCCAGCCGATTCCGTTGGGGAATCTGGGGGGGGGGCGGGGCTGCGCGGTGCAACATGCGGCCGCACAGCCCCGTCCCCCCAGTCGCCCACCGTCCTGGAGACGGGGGGATGGTGCCCGGACCATCCTCGAAAGCGTGGTTATTTTGGTCACCGCCGGTGGTTCACCGTGGTGAACATCTGGCGGCGAGCAACCAGACGTTACGGGACCATCCACCACCACGGGGGATTCACGATGGTTGAGTATGGTACCGTAACGTCTGAAAATACCCAAATTCTCTTGGCTAGTAACTCTAAGAAGCAGGGAAAGGATGTGCATGTGTGATCTCTGCTCCATGCTGGGGGTGTTATCTTTCTACTCTCTCTTTTCCCCCTTCCTGTTGATGGAAGGACACTCTTTTGCTTCCCACGTGGAGGATCTTGGCATAGTTCACATGAATCAATCTAACATGGAGTTTAGGGCTCTAATCAGCAAAAGAGTCTTTGGCAATGCTGCTATCCTGGAGCAGCATGTTGCTATGGAGTTGAGGTGGGGCATATGGCCCTAGAGAAAACATAGAAGCTTAGGAGCTCTACATGGACAGACCAACTTCTGTGATTTGCAAGTATGGCTGATCTGAAGTCTACTGATTTCAAGTCCCCTACCATTCATTCAGTGGAGGAGAAACCACAGTCCAAGGAGAACATCACGAAGCCAATTTTTAATCACATATCTAAACCTGGGTGATGCTTGCCTGTTGAATTCAACTGTGTGTTTTAGATCAGAAATGTCATTGTGGATGGGGGATATTAGTGCAAGTAGTTGTGGAGACTTACTGGAGGGAAGATGGATTGTTTCAGAGGATAGATTGGGAGATGATGGGTTTGGCCAACAGACTGCTGGAGGGAGACTTCTCTTTGCCTCCGTGGAAATGAGAGGTCAAGAATAGCATGGGGCAACAGCTTGACTGCCGGGGCCATATGAAGAGTTGGGGGGAAGGAGAACAGCATGTAAAAGCTGCTCACCCCCTTCTGTGGAATCTGGGACAATACAGGGGATGGTTGGGGGTGACTGCTTCCACTGCCCCCCTCCTTAACACAATCCCCAACAAAAATAGTTGTCAGCCAAAAGACAGAAAATATTTATGTATTTATTTGGATTTCTACCTGGCCTTTCCCCAAAGGCCCAGGGCAGTTTACATAAAAACACTCATAAAAATAAAAGTCATAAAACAATTAGACCCCACCCATAAAACAATAAGAGACGAATTCCAAAAAGAAAAGACACATCAAACTTCGCCCCAAACAAAAAAAATCTACCCTTGCCTGTTGAAAGCCTAGCTGAATAAATACATCTTACACTGCCTTTGGAAGATGCATAAGGTAGAACTTAGATGAACCTCCAAGGGAAGGGAGTTCCAAAGCTGTGGAGCAGACACCAAGAATGCCTCTCTGCAAGCCTGGATCAACAGACCTGGGCCAATGATGGAACTTGCAAGAGGGACGGCACTCTTGGATGATCTTAGCGATCATGAAGGGACATAAGGAGGAAGGCGGTCCTTTAGATATTAGAGACCAGACTTTAGGGCTTCATAGGTCAAAACCATCACTTTGAATGGTGCCCGGAACACTACTGACAGCCAATGCAGACTCTTAAGCACTGATGTAATGTGATTCCAGCAACCCACCCCAGTTAAGAGGTGGGCTGTCGCATTCTGCACCAGCTGCAACCCCCCAAAAGTCTTCAAGGGTAGCCCCACAGCCCCCATGTAGAGTGCATTGCAGTAGTCCAGCCTCGAGGTAATGAAGGCATGGATGATGGTGCCCAGAACCATATCTGAAAGAAAGGGACACAGTTTTCTCACCAGATGGAGTTGGTGAAGGGCACTCCTGACCACAGTCGCAACTTGGTATTCCAGATGCAGTTCAGGATACAGGAGCACCCCCAGGCTGCAAACCTGAGTAACCAGGGGAGGCAGGACCCCCATCAATGATGGAAATCCAAATCTACCCTAGGTTACAGGGACAGTCAACCATCATCACTTTTAGTATTGTCTGGATTCAACTTTAGTTGACTCACCCGCATCCAGTCACCAATGGCAGCCAGCCACTGAGCAAGCATGGAGACTGCAGGGCCTGCATTGGATGAAAAAGATAAATAGATTTGGGTGTCATCTGCGCATTGATGGCAATGCACCCCAAATCTATGCACATTCTTGCCCATGGGCCTTAGGTACACATTGAACAGGAGGGGAGACAATATGGAACCCTGCAGGTCTCCACAAGAGAGGAGGTGGGAGGACAACAAGCAATCTCCCATCACCACCTGCCAAGAACTCCCTGACAGGAATGAGCGGAACCCCTCAAGAGTGGTATCACAAACCCCCGCCAGGTCCCACAGCCATGTTATCAACACCTCATGATCAGCTGTATCAAAGGCTGCTGAAGGATCAGCAGGGTACAATTTCCCCTGTCAATCTCTCAGCGACGATCGCCGACCAGCGCCACAAGAGCAGTCTCGGTGCTATATCCAGGATGAAAGCCAGACCAACATGGATCCAGGAATCCAATAACATCAAGATGCCCCTGAGCTGCCTGATGACCACCCGTACAATAAACGTCCCTAAAAAGGAAAGGTTAGAGACAGGGTATAGCTATCCAAGGAGTCAGAATCAAGTGATGGTTTTTTGAGCAAAGGCCAGACAACCGCCATTTTGAGGGCATTCCGTACCCTGCCCTCCCAAAGGAATGCACTGACAATCCCTGCCAGCAAAGGCCCCAATCTCTCCTGGCTGGTTTTCACCAACTAGGATGGGCATGGATGTGCTGCGGCTTCTCTTGCGCATGTCAGGGTGCAAAATCCTGCCCTGACATGCGAGAGAGAAGCCACGGCACATCCCCATTCACACCGTCTCTTCTTCTGCTCTCCGGCTCCTCCCTGCTGCTGCGTCTTCCCTCATGGGTCTCGCCACCGCAGTTGTGAATGCAGCCTGAGAGGTAAGTCAGCCAGTGTCCTGGAGTGTCCTGGGATGTGCCAATACTTTTTTTTTAAAATTCATTTTGCGAGAAATCTCATGAGATCTCACACTCCTCGACATCAATAGGGCTTGGATCATGACTGAGAGAAAGCTGCTATTTCTATAGAAGACAAAAAGATTTTAAAAAGGACAAAAATAGGAAAGACAGAAATTACCCCCGTGCACATCCCTAGGATAGATCCATGCTTGTCGTGGAGGCCATGAAATCCTGCTCTGGCCCTGAAAGGTTGGCCTCAGCATGAATGTTGAAGTTGCCCAAGACAACAAGTCTGGACTTCCTCAACACAACCTCTGAGACCAACTCAGCCAGATTGGTCAGGGGGTCTGTTATGCAGCAGGCTGGTCAACAATCTATCCCAGGCCTTGAACGCTAAGTGGATATGCTCTATGTGGCCAGGTTATTAATTTTATTTATTTACTCAACTTTATCCACTGCCATTCCCACAAAGGTTCAGGGCAGCTTACAATCAGTAAAACAACAATAACAACATTCAAGCTATAAAAACTCCCACCCTCCTCTCAAAACTCCCACCCTCCCCATAGCTATCTTTGTCTGCCAAATACTTTTTCAAATAAAAAAGTTTTACACCGCCACCAGAAGATGCAAAGCTCCTGGGGAAGGGAGTTCCACAAAACCTCGGCGGTAACCAAGAATGCCCTCCTGTGCACCCTTGTCCCACAGACAAGGGTAGCAGATAGAACCTGTAAGAAGGCGCTCCCATAGGGGCTGCAATGGGACATGATAGGAGAAGCGGTTTTTCAGATATATGGAACCCAGACAGTTTGGGGCTTTAAAGGTCAAAACAGCACCTTGAATTGTGCCGAGAAAGCTATAGTGCTTCGCTGCCCAGAACGGACATCAGAGCACTGGTGTAATGTGCTCCCGGTGACCCATCCCCAAAAGGAGCTGGGCCATCACATTCTGCACTAGCAGGTTAGTCACTGAATACCTTTTGATACGCCAGATTTTCCTTACTGATCACCACCACTCCACCCCGCAACCTCCGATCCGAGACTGATGCTGTGCAGAGTACCCAGCTGGCACCATCAGAGCTCCATTCATTGCACTAGCTGCCTACAGTCTTCCGGGCTCAATTCAAGGTGTTGGTATTTACCTTTAAAGCCCCAAACTTTAGGGGGGTAGAGGGTGTGGGGGTCTTTTGTATTATATTTTATTATTTGGGGGGAGGGATAGGGAGTGAGTCGGTTAGGGAGGAGGGAGGGGGAATTTTTAAGGGGGGGAGGGAAGAACTCCCCTGCTGCCAGGGCAGGGCTGCCTGGGGGCGGCAGGAGGACCATCTTGGGGGGGAGGGAGCAGCCATTGGGGTCATGACGGGTCGGGAGAGATATGATCCCATTTGGGGCGAGGTGAGATCAGTGAGACAGGACTTGTTTATTACAAGTCCTGCTCACTACCCCGCAGGCAGATGGGCAGGTGGTTCTCGCTCAGGGGCCCTCCGGCCCTGTGTTGTTGCTGTTAAATGCAAGATCGGTGGAGAATAAGGCAACAACTGTCCGGGAGGTAATCCTGGACCATGCCGCCGATCTTGTATGTATCACAGAAACCTGGCTGGACAATGAGTCGGAGGTCCATTTTGGCTGACTTTGTTCCGGCCGGGTATTCTGTGCAGCATCAGCTGCGCTAATGTAGCCATTATTTTTAAGGAGGATTGGACTGTGAGGAGGTATCCGGAACAATCCATATCCGGTATTGAGGGTCTTCACCTTGTGCTTGATTTGGCGGGTGACAGTTTGGGAGTGCTGCTTGTATACCGTGCATGTACCTGTGCAGCTGCCTCCCTACATGCTTTGGCAGAGGTGGTGTCGGGAGTGGTGTTGTGGTTCCCGAAGTCAGTAGTAACAGTCTTGGAGGACTTCAACATTCATGCCGACACTGACCTTGTGGGAGCAGAGCATGAGTTCATGGCCGCCATGGCAACCATGGACCTGTCCCAGAGAGTTATCGGCCTGACACATCAGGGGGGACATAACTTAGACCTTGTGTTTTGCACCGGCCTTGAGACGGGTGCTCTGTTAGTGGGGGAGTTATCAGCTGTACCCTTGTCATGGACGGACCATTACCTCCTGCAGGCCTTGCTCCTGGTGCATGTCTGCCCCTGGAAAGGTGCTGAACCAATTTGGATGGTTCGTCCCCCCCAGGCTGATGGAACCAGATTGGTTCCGGAAGGCTCTGGGTGAGTTTCCCTCGGACCTTGACGACTGTTCCATTGATGACCTCATCTTGTTATGGAGTACCTTGCTGACAGAGGCCATTGATCAGACAGCTACTAGGCATCTGCTGCCCAGGTGACAGCTCCGCAGGCTTCCTTGGTTCTCCGAGGAACTGCAGGGGCTGAAGTGAGAAGGGCGGTGGTTGGAGCAACGGTGGCGTCGTTCACGTGCTGAAACCGACAGATTGCATCATAGAGCCAGTTTACAAGCCTATGCCGTAGCTATGCGGGCAGCAAAAAAGGAGTTTTTTGCTACCCTCATAGGATCCACTAAATCCTGTTCATTGGAGCTTTTCCAGGTGGTGCGGGGGCTAGTCAGTCCAGCCTCCCTCTGCCTTGGAGTGGAGTCATCTACTGCTCGCTGTGACATGTTGTGGATTAATTGCTCGGATTCACCACTACTTCGATACCGCAATTAATACATATGGGAAACTGGAGGTTATGGAAGCCTCGTCTTGTCCGGTTTTGTGGGATCAATTTCAGTTGGTGACACCCGTTGATGCAGTTGGTGTTCTTGGGGCTATTAGGGCCACATTTTGCTAATTAGATCCTTGCCTGTCCTGGCTGATTAAATCTTGCGGGGAGACAATGGGGCCGTTGCTGGCTGAGGTGGTCAGCACCGCCCTTTGGGAGGGCAGAGTGCCAGGCTGTCTCAAAGAGGCAGTGGTTCGACCTCTGCTCAAGAAACCATCGCTTGACGTTGACTCTGTTGCCAGTTATCAATCTGTCTCTAACCTTCCCTTTTTAGGAGAACCAACCTTTTTAGGGAAGGTTATTGAACGGGTAGTGGCTCAGCAGCTCCAGGGACATCTTGACTGCATCGGTTATCTGGAACCCTTTCAGTCAGGATTTCGTCCAGAGTATGGCACCGAGACTGCGCTTGTGGCTTTGGTGGATGATCTGCGCTGGGAAAAGAACCAAGGTCGTTCGACCCTGTTAGTTCTATTAGATCTTTCGGCTGAATTTGACACAGTTGATCACGGGATGTTGGTGACGCGACTGTGGGCCTGTGCAGGGGTGGGCGGGACTGTTCTCTAATGCTTCGCTCTTTCCCAACTGGGAGATTGCAGGAAGTGGTTCTTGGGGAGTCTTTTCCATCATACCGAGACCTCTCGTGTGGAGTCCTTTGAGGTTCAGTTTTGTTCCCTCTCCTGTTCAACGTATACATGCAGCCACTAGGTGATGTGATCAGGAGGTTCGACGTGCAGTATCATCAATATGCTGATGACACCCAGCTGTCTCTCTCTTTTTCAACAGACCCAGGCCCTGCAGTCCTGGTGCTTCCTCAGTGTTTGATGGCTGTGGGGGACTGGATGAGGACTAACCGACTGAGGCTGAATCCCGACAAGACGGAGGTGATGTTGGTGGGTAAGGCAATGGAGATGGTGGCCCCCGTTATTGGTGGGGTCTTCCCTCCATTGGAACCCCAGGTACAGAGTTTGGGGGTGCTCCTCGACATGCAGCTCTGCCTGGATGACCAGGTGGAGGCTGTGGGAAGGAGTACCTTTCGCCAATTACATCTGGTGCAACGGCTTCGGCCGTTTGTCTCAGGCTCTGACCTGGCCACCATCATCAATGCTTTCATCACCTCCAGATTGGACTATTGTAATGCGCTTTATACGGGGCTAACCATGGTGACGGCTCGGAAACTGCAGCTGGTGCAGAATGCGGCGGCTATCTTCTGGTAGGACTGGCTGCCGGGAGCATATCACACCAGTGCTCCGCTCTCTGCACTGGCTGCCAGTGGATTTCTGGTCCTGATTCAAGGTGTTGGTTTTGGCCTATAAAGCCCTAAATGCCAACGGCCTAGGCCCTACCTATCTGCGTGGCCTCACTCCCTGAGTGCGGATCGATCCCTGCGGTCATCAGGGGGTGCCCTGCTCGAGGTCCCCTGAGTCTTCCGGGGGGCCATGCAGGGGAGGGCGTTCTCGGTGGCTGCACCACGGCTGTGGAATTCCCTTCCGGTGGCGGCCCGTTTGGCCCTGGGTCTCCTCTCTTTTCGGAGAAGTTGTAAAACCTGGCTGTTCCACCAGGCATTTGGTGGGGGAGATGGGTGAGGGGGTGGGTTGTTGGGTAGGGGTTATTTTTCTTTTTGTCCTCTTAGTTGTATTTTAATTATTTTAATGTTTGTTTTGAAGATTGTAAGCCGCCCCGAGCTGCCTGTGGCAGGAGGGACGGGGTAGCAAAACTCTAAATAAATAAATAAATAAATACATAAATGGCTTGGGTCCTACTTATCTATGGTACCGTCTCCCCCACCTCCCGGGTTCTGGATCGGCCCCTGTGGTCATCAGAGGGAGCCCCTCTTGAAGTCCCTGTGTCCGTCGGATAGGGATGTTGGAGAGGGCGTTCTCGGTGGCTGCTCCAAGGCTGTGGATCTCCCTCCCAATGGAGGTTCGTCTGTTCCCGGATCTTTCCTCCTTCCAGAGACAATGCAAGACCTGGCTGTTTCACCAGGCATTTGGCGATGGAGTGGGTGGGTATGGGTAGAGTTATGAGGGTGGGATCTATGGTCCCCTTTACCCACAAAAACTTAACCTCTGCTCCTTGCCATATCTCCCTCTGCCTTACATGACCCTAGTGCCTGTCCACTAACTCCCCGCCCTAGAGTATTCCCCCCCCTGAGGGAAAGATGGCCAGAACCCTGCCCCCAGGGCTAAGAATTTCCAGAGCATCCATAATCCCTGGGTGCTGTAGACAACTGGGGGGGTGGGGAGGTTCCTCCCAAGCCCAGCATCCCCGAAGGCAGAGAGTCTGAGGCAAACAGGCAGGGAAGAACTCCCACCCACTCCCTCACCTCTCACACAAGACAGCCTCCATTCCCCGCAAATTCTCCCATCTGCCACCAGGGAGAATACCCTCCTACTCTACAGCCTTCGCTCCTTCCTCTCACAGAAGGGCCAAGGCAATTCCCAAATCCCTCCGAACCCCCACCCAAAACAAGCTGCCCCACTACCACCATTTTCGACACCTCTGATGGCGCCAAAGGGCAATGCCAAAGAGCACCCTTTGGTGTCGCCCTTGGCAGCACCCACCCCCACCCCCAGGTGGACCAGGGGTGCAGGCTGTCGGGGCTCATAGCTGCTGCTAATGTGGCATCCTCTATACTGCCTGTGCCACCAATCCCTCCCCTCTCCCCCGGCAAACATTCCCCGGGAAGGCCTACCATGTTCACTGCCCATAGAAAAATAGAAAACCCAGGTGACTGCATCCTCCCTAGCAAACTGATGCGTGAGCTCAGAAATTGTCATGCTGTGAATGACAAATAAGAAATATCCTTCCAGTCATTAGCAAAAACGAGATAAGTTTCCATGAGCGTATTGTACTTCTATGGTGATGGCCTCATTTCCCATGGTATCTGAACAGATTTTCCCTGGCTGGCAGTCTCACAGGTTTGCAAGCAGTACTGTCTGATGTACAAGGGCAGAGTAAAAATAGCTGCGTCAGGTCCCTTTTCCAGCTTCTCACGCATCTTACTGACATGCACGGTCAACCAAATTTACCCCTGCTATAATTCCACTGACAGTGGCAGAATTACACCATGGATTATGATGGCCCTTACTGCTTTGCTGGGAAGCAAGAATTATGTCTCCCTAGGTGAGCAATTATTAGATCAGAAGTACTCTTTGCTCCCTATGCACATCTGGCCAGTTCCTGCTTTTCATTAGCTATTACAGTGACGTCTATGGGAGTGAGATGTCGCTTACTAAGAGAAGGAAACTACGCATTCCTTAATCTTGTCTGGTTTACATAAACTGAGTGTTTACATGTAATTATTCTTGGGTGCTGGCTGCTTCTACCCTGGGGTAAATTACCCCATCTCTGTGTTATAGAATAAGAGCAACCACCCAAAACATTAGTGTGTGGTAACTTTTACTCAGGGGTAAATTGGCTTACACTACGCCAGACCTCTGCCTGTGGTAACATGGGTTAATTCACACCAAGATAAATGTTACCACACACTGACGCTTTGTGTGGCCACTCTTATTGGATAACATGGAGCAGGGGGTAGTTTACCCCTATGTAAAAGCAGTCAGGTGGTAACTTTTCATGTGAATGCACCCTAATGGGCCTTTCCATATTATACAAGTTCAAGATCCTGGCCAAAGAACAGGCAGGCTTCTGAGCATTTAATAGTACAACCGGACATTGTTTTGTCCTAACCACTTGATAGGAAAATATAAGATTAAGAAAGTGAAACTTTTTGCAGCATTCATTGACTTTTCGTCAGCATTTGACCTGATTAACAGAAATAGATTATGGGCAAAGCTTATGGATTTAGCAATAGATAGTGTCAGGCTGCGCCCCGTTCTAGCAGTCACAGGAGGCTCACCCTGCGTTGCCCGGCAACAAGCAGGCAGACGCAGGAGCCGGCAGGGCCACAAATGCCGCGGCCTGGGGGCGGAGTTACCCCACGTCCATAGGCAACGGGGAATCTCGCCCAGGCGCAGGGCACACTTGATGGAACGCCGGGGTCAGAGGTGGGCGGGACCCCGCCCTGAATGCAGCAGCGTGACTCAATGCGGGGCCTGGAGCCACCGCCGGTAATCATTCTTGAGAGGCTGGCCCCTAGTGTGTGTGGAAAGTCAAACCTGTTCCTGGAATTATATTGAAAGTGTCTGGATTGTTTGCCTGGATCCCGTGTGTTCCCTCCTTCCCCCTGCACCTCAGCCTTGGTGTGGCCACCGAGAACGCCCTCCCCTGAGTGGCCCCCTGGAAGACTCGGGGGACCACAAGAAGGGCATCCCTCGATGACCGTAGGCGCTGGTCCAGTACCTGCGGGTGAGGCGGTCCTGAAGATAGACAGAGCCCAGACCATTTAGGGCTTTATAGGTTAAAACCAATACCTTGAATCGAGCTCGGAAGACTATCAGACTATCTGCCAATGCAGAGAATGGAGCACTGGTGTAATGTACTCCCAGCAGCCCAGTTCCACCAAGAGATGGGCTGCCACATTCTGCACCAGATGCAGCTTCCGGGCTGTCACCATGGGTAGCCCCACGTAGAATGCATTACCATAGTCTAGTCTCGAGGTGATGAAAGCATGGATGATGGTGGCCAGGTCGGAGTTTGAAACATACAGCCTAAGCCGACGTACCAGATGCAACTGGCAAAACGCACCCCTCGCCACAGTCTCCACCTGAGCATCCAGGTGGAGCTGCGCATCAAGGAGTACCTCCAGACTCCGCACCTGGGGAACCAATGGAGGACAGACCCCATCAATGATGAGGGCTGTTAACACCATCGCCTTACCCACCAGCATCACCTCCATCTTGTCGGAATTCAGCTTCAGTCGATTAGCCCTCATCCAATCCCCCACAGCCGTCAGACACCGAGTAAGCACGGAGACTGCAGGGTCTGAGTTTGTTGAAAAAGAGAGGTACAGCTGGGTGTTGTCAGCATATTGGTGGCACCATACGCCAAACCTCCAGATCACCTCACCGAGAGGCTGCATGTATACATTGAACAGGAGGGGGGACAACACCGAACCCTGCGGGACACCACACGCGAGGTCTCAGTATGATGAAAAACACTCCCCGAGTACTGCCCGCTGGGTTCTCCCAGTCAAGAATGAGCGGAACCATTCAAGAACAGCCCCTCCTACCCCTGCACAGTCCCGCAGGTGTGCCACCAACATCTCATGATCAGTCATATCAAAAGCAGCTGACAGATCTAATAGAACCAACAGGGTCGAACAACCCCAGTCCATCTCCCGGCACAGATCATCCACCAAGGCCACATGCACAGTCTCCATGCCATAATCTGGATGAAATCCCAACTGAGAGGGATCAAGAAAACTGACATGGTCAAGATGTCCCTGCAACTGCTGAGCCACCACCCGTTCAATAACCTTCCCTAAAAAGGGAAGGTTGGAGACAGGTCTAGCTGGCAAGGAAGTCAATGTCAAGTGATGATTTCTTGATCAGAGGCCGCACGACCGCCTCCTTGAGACAGCCCATTACTCTGCCCTCCTGAAGGGAGGCATTGACCACCCTCACCAGCAACAGCTCTATTGTCTCCTTGTAAGATTTAATTAGCCAAGACGGGCACGGATCTAGTTCACAAGAGGTGGCCCTAACAGCCCCAAGGGTCCCGACTGCATCAGCGGGTGTCACCGACTGAAATTGATCCCTTAAAACCAGATAAGGCGTGACTTCCATAACATCCGGTTCCCCATGTGTAATAAGGGTAGTGTTGAAATTGAGGTTAATACTACCGATTTTATCTACAAAATAATTCAGAAACCTATCACAGTGTGCTATAGATGACTCCACTCCAGGGTGGAGGGAGGCCAGACTGACCAGCCTCCACACCACCCAGAAAAACTCCACTGGGCAAGATTTTGCAGATGCTATGAGAGCAGCGAAAAACCTGCCCTCATTGCCTCGGCATATGCTCGTAAACTGGCTCTATGCCACAATCTGTCGGCTTGAGTACGATAACGACGCCACCGTCACTCCAACCGCTGCCCTTCTTGCTTCAGCACTCGCAGCTCCTCCAAAAACCACAGGAACCTGAGGTGCTGTCGCCTGGGCAGCGGACGTCTAGGAGCTGTCCGATCAATGGCCTCAGTCAGCAGAGTGTTCCATAGTGCGACAAGGTCATCAATGAGACGGGTCATCGATGAGATGGTCGTCAAGGTCAGAGGGTACCTCCCCGTTCTGGTTCCAGTAGCCTCCGGGGGTGAACCATTCGAATTGGCTCCACACCCTTCCGGGGGCAGACATGTGCTAGAAGAGAGGCATGTAGGAGATAATGATCCGACCACGACAAGGGCACTGCTGATATCTCCCCCAATAGCAGACCTCCCCCCACCCCCTGCCTCAAGGCCGGTGCAAAACATGAGTTCGAGAGTATGTCCCCCATGATGTGTCGGGCAGCTGACCATTTGGGACAGGCCCATGGTTGCCATGGTGGCCATGAACTCATGCTCCGCCCCCCCTGAGGTCAGTGTGGATGTTGAAGGCTGTCGTACAGGTAGGTGCACAGTATACAAGCAGCCCCCCCCAGACTGTCCCCTGCCAAATCGAACACCAGGTGCAGAACCTCAATCCCTACCATGGTTTGCACTAAATATCTCCTAACCGACCACCTCTCTCTAAAAATCATAGCTGCACCGCCCCCTGGTCTGTCCAAC